>QRDG01000990.1:141705-192414 GCA_012064385.1 Puccinellia tenuiflora | reverse complement strand
TACCCATTGTTAAGCTATGTGCATTCCTCAATGCAATTTCTCAGAAGGTCATCAATCCAGTAACTCTGCCGGATTTACAGAAGGAAGTGGTCCTATGTCTTGTCAGCTTCGAGTTGGTGTTGCCACCCTCCTTCTTCAATATTATGACGCACCTCATAGTTCATCTAGTCGAAGAGATTTTCGTTCTCGGTCCCGTATTTCTACACAACATGTTCCCCTTTGAGAGGTTCATGGGAGTCCTAAAGAAGTACGTTCATAACCGTGCTAGGCCAGAAGGAAGCATATCCAAGGGCTATGGAACAGAGGAGGTCATTGAGTTTTGTGTTGATTTTATTCCTGACCTCAAGGCAATCGGGGTTCCTCAATCACGCTATGAGGGGAGACTGCGGGGAAAAGGCACGCTGGGAAAGAAAGCAATAATATGTATGGACGGGCATTCTTATAGTCAAGCACACTACACGGTTCTACATAATTCCAGCTTGGTGGCTCCGTATATCGAGGAACATAAGAATATTCTACGTTTGAACTTCCCAGAGCAATCTAAATATTGGATTGATGAAGAACACTGTGAAGAATTTCGGAGGTTGGTTGCGAAACACGTCTCTTTAATGACAGCACTGTTGGAGAACAGCTATACTTGTTGGCCAATGCACCATCTTCGACTATATTGACTTATCAAGGGTATGAGATAAATGGAAATACATTTTACACGGCCAATCAAGATAAAAAGAGCACCAACCAAAACAGTGGTATCCGCTTTGATGCAACAAACAGCAATGGGCAAAAGGACACATATTATGGTTACATAGAGGAGATATGGGAACTTGAATATGGACCATTTTTTAAAGTCCCTTTGTTCAAGTGCAAATGGTTCAACCTGACAGGCGGGGTACATGTAGACCCGAAGTACGGAATAACTACAGTGGATATGCAGAATCTTGGATACGACACCGAACCATTCGTCCTAGCCAGTGAAGTGGCTCAGGTTTTCTATGTGAAGGACATGTCTAGCAGACCGAAGAAAAGAAAGATAAGCAAGCAGTGAATGCATCGTACGACGTCGAGCCAAAGCGCCACATAGTTCTTTCAGGAAAAGAAGCATCGTGGGAGTGGAGGACAAGACAGACATGTCAGAAGATTACAATAAGTTTGATGAAATTCCCCCCTTCACAGTGAAAATTGACCCAACCATCGCGTTGAATGATGAAGATTGTCCATGGATACGACGCGATAAGAAGAAAAAATGACAGACACGAAGAAGTGTTGAATGATGTTGATGTATTGTGGTCATTTGTAATAATGTATGAGATATTTATTTATCCTAACTTGTTCTATACATATGTGTAATAATTGGTAGAATTTTGTTTTGACTGTTAAAAAGTTGAGGGTTTTTCATTAAATATTTAAAATGTTAAATATATTTATCCTAACCTCGGATTTTATTAGTACAACGGTTTTACTCAACTCATCTATTTAAATGTTCAATATATATAACATATTCATATTTACATTTGGAAACATGTAAAGTTTATAAAATATGAACATTTGAAAACATTCATAAAATGAAGAAAAAAATACAAACGGCCGTTTAGTCCCGGTCCGTGCTACAACCGGGACTAAAGGCCATTTTCGGGCCGCTGCGAAACTTAGCGCGCCAAAAAGCCCACCTTTAGTCCCGGTCCGTGACACCAACCGGGACTATAGGGGTCTTTAGTCCCGGTTGGTGTCACGGACCGGGACTAAAGGCCGATTTGAGCCTACTTGGTCCCTCTCCGCGGATTTCTTCCCCATTTTTGCCGCCAGGCCCAAGACGCAGACGCCTCCGGGCTCCTCTCACGCGACGACGCCGCCAGGCTGCCAAAATCTGGCCGCCGCCGCCGCCGCCGTCGCTCGCTGTCCCTCTTCCTCGCCGCCGTCCCCCGCGCGCTCCGCCTAAGGTACGGCCCTCTCAAACTCTAGATCGGCGCGGCGGTGGTCCGATGGCACGAACCCTAGCTAGAATCGGCGGCGGCGGTGGTCCGATGGCACGAACCCTAGCTAGAATCGGCGGCGGCGGTGGTCCGGTGACCTTAAATCGGCGGCGGGGACAGTTCGTAGATCGGAAATAAACTATTACATTACTTAGTTCATTACATTTACTTAGGGGGGGGAGGGGGAGGTCCTAGCTAGTCCTCGTCGCCCTCCTCGTCGGAGAGGACGACGTACGGTGGTGCCTCCCACAGATGCGCCGGCGGCTGCTGCTGCTGCTCCATGGGGACGTCCCGCGGCGGCGTCCCTGGCTCCTCCAGGATGGCGTCCTGGGGCGGCGGCGGCGGCAGCTGGGCACAGTCGTGAATACCCACGACTGCCCGAACAGCTCCGGTGGGAATCCCACCGGCTCCTGGTACTCCTCCTCCGGCGGGTCGTAGGCCTCCTCCTCCTGGGCGAGGGCCTGCACCCAGTCCAGCCCCGGCTGTCCCTGTGGCGGAGGCGGGGGTGGAGGCGGTCCCTGCGGCGGCAGTGCGTCCTGCACCACCATCTCCCAGCGGCGGCGCTCGTCGTCGACGAAGGCCTGCCGGGACGCCGCCATGGCTGCCTTCAAGGCGTCGTCGATGTCGTCGTCCTCGTCCATGGGGGCGGCCTCGCCGTCGGAGTCGACCTCCAACCATTGGTCGAGGTCGTCCATCCCCTCCGGGAGCGCCGGGTACTCCGTGCGCTCCACCGGCGGCACCGGGGCCGGCGCGAAGTAGCTCCGGCGGCGCTCGTCGTGCTCCTCCCGGAACCATTGGTCCCAGTAGGGGGAGCCCGGCGCGTACGCCGGGTCGTCGAGGAGGTGATTGGGGAGGAGGCTGCGCCGGCGTGCGATCTCCACCGCCCTGGCCGTGGGGTCGGTCGGGATCGGCGGCACCGGAATCCGTTGCGGATTCAGGTGCCAGTTGTCCGGGAGGTGGACGTCCGACCAGCGCACCGGGACGGCGTTCTCCCAGTGCCACTGCGCCTCCTCCACCCGGACGTACCGGCGGTAGCGCGTCTTCTTGGCGGCCGGCCCGCCGGCCTGCGGACCGGCACGACGCGGGCCCGCGCCGACGATGCGCACTCCGCGCGGCGCCGACGATGGTGGTGGTGGAGGAGGAGCAAGGGGAGGCAGTCCAGCGCCCCGGCGACGGCCGGAGCGGCCAGAGCCCGAGCCGCCGGACTCGGACTGGTGCTTGCCGCCTGGCCACCACCGCTTCGACATTGCTCCGGCGAGGGCGAGGGCTAGGGCTAGGACTAGGGCTAGTTCGATGGAGTGTGGGGAGGGCGGCGGGGCTAGCTGTGTGAGGTCCCATCGCGCACGGCCGGGGTTTAAAAAGGACGGGGGCCGCGTCCACCGTGGCCAGCATTGACTGCGGGACGGGAAGCCGAGGAGGCCGTCCAGTCGCTGGCAGGTGGGCCAGGAGCATTGACTGCGGGGCTCGGACGGTTGGGTGGCGGGGGAGACGAGGGAACGTGGCGGTCGGGTGGCGGTTCCCACGCGCGACGTGGCCGAGTGGGCTGACCGCGCGGCGGTTGGGTGGCGGGGTGGCCGGGTCGCTGGCTGGTGGGCCAGCCTTGACCACGCGCTACTGGCCAGTGGGTGGACGCGGGGGCTGGATTTTTCTAAGGGACCAGCCGCTACTGGCCAGGTGCCGGGCAGGGTGCTGATTTTTCTAAAGGACCAGCCGCTAGCCAGGTGCCTGGCCCTATTTTTTTTTCAGGACCAAGGGCTGTCATTTTATGTGACAAGTTGCACAATGCCACCCCTAATTATTTTGGGGTGTCATTTATGTGTAATTCTATGTCAAAAAATTACAAACACATATAATTGTTTGCAGGTACATTGAGCTATGGCGGACATTCCCTTAATTAGAGACGAGGAGCATGAAGATAAAATGCAACGAATAATCTATGCGAGTGCCCGTGAAGAAGGCGGTGGAGATGATGATGGACAACAAGGCGGTGGAGAAGATGATGGACGACAAGGCGATGAAGATGATGATTTCAGCTCACAATTTCTGAACGACTGCGGTGAGGGACTCCAGTTTGACGATGAAGCGCCCTTAACGACAAACTCCGGCGAGGTATATACATATATTATATAGGCTGACAATTGATCGATCGATCATGTATATATATGCATTTGTTAATTGCACGTGTTAATTAACGATTCATTTTCCAGCCCTCTGGATCGAGCAAATCTGTAAATAATGTTCCTCCTCGAGGCCTGACGAAGAGGATGGCCAGCGATGCTCCGAGGCTAACGATAGAGGAAGTTTCTCAGAGTGGCGAACCGCTGGCACCCATAGCGACCTGTCGTAAATTTGTAAATCAAGCTGGAGTCATTGTTAGGGACATTCTCCCGATCACCATTGCAGAATGGCATAAGCCGAAGGGTGTGGATGAGGATGATGCTTCTTATGTCCCTGATCATACGAAAGAATTGCTTTTCGATACGCTCATGATACATTTCAACATACCAGAAGGCAAGACGGAGAAAGTGAAGGAGTGGACTCTTAAGAAGATGGCCACACAATTCCAGAGCTGGAAGAAAACACTATGGAGAAAGTATGAAGATGAAGATCCAGCTAATTTCACCGGAGCACTCGAAAAGATAAAACATTCCTGGCCCGCATTCAAGGCGTACAAGAATTCCTCTACTGCCGTGGCTCGATCGGTCGTAAATAAGAGAAATGCTGGGAAGAAGGAATACCACCATAGGTTGGGTACATGTGGCTACAAGTCTGCCATTCCCAAATGGTTAGCCTTTGAAGCGGAACTGGTTGCTAAAGGGATCACTCCACAGACTTTGAACTGGCCCGAGAGGGCCAAGTTTTGGTTGTTCGCGCATGGCGCAGTGTTGGACTCAGAGACGGGGTTGATTGTTGCAAAGGGAAAATGGAAGAAAAAGGTTGAAACAATCGTTCCGTTGCTTATTGACGCAATAGATAAGTTCGAAAGGGAGAGTACCATCCCGAGAGAGAGAACGACGAGCTGACACTCGCACTGGGGAATCCCGAACACAACGGACGATTACGAGGCTTTCCCGGCGGTACCAACTTGAAGGAAGGGTTTCCGGACTGTGCTGACAGTTATAGAAGCCGTGGGAGAAAGAAGCAGAAGGAGTTAGACCGTTTATCAGAATTGGAACGCATGGTTTCCGGACTGCGCTGTCAGATTGACTCAATCAGCCAGCACCGGGCACCTGATCAACAGCAGCAACAAGTCGACGTCGTCCAAGAACCGCGAAGAAGCAGCGTGGGTTCCACGCCGCTACAAGTATCTGCCGCAATAATAGAACAGCCGGCGGCTCACTACCCCGTGGATGATATCACGGAGAAGACGGAGTGTGAGCTTCATATGTTAATGAAGAACATATCCTTCAAGGTGGCGGTCGGCTATGCGTTACCAAACGAACCTGGAGCAAGCTACCATCTTGGTCAGATTCCAGCTGGCTATGCTCGTGTCGGGGTGGATGCTATTATACCGGGATTTGAGGCACTTGAGCTTGACTATCCTGGAGGTGACGATGAGACGACACTAGGACAAGTCAAGCACGGTTTCGTTCTATGGAACAAGAAATACATCGTGCTTCCAGGCTCAGCACCAAGGCCACCGACTCCTCCAAGTAGAAGTCCACCACCTACAAGTCCACCCTTCCTACCCCAGAGGGACCCCAGCGCGAGTCCGTCTCCATCTCCAGCTACACCAGTACGGTCTCCATCTCCAGCTACACCAGCACGGTCTCCATCTCCAGAGCCAGTCCAGCGGTCTCCGCCTTATAAGTGGTTTGATGCGAAGAGGGCCGTTAATGGTTCGCCTCCTAAGAAGAGACAGAAAAAGCCGCGAAAAGTGAAGACTCCTGAGAAGTTACCTTACGAGAGGACTGTCGAGGAATCCGAAGCCATCAGGAGGGCCGAGGTTATAGCCCATTTTACAAAGAAACCGCCCCCGGAAGAACTACCCAGCATCAAAGGGCTTCCTCGTGACAAACTACATCACACTATTAGGTGCTTATACAACCCTCCACCAAGGCCGTCATCAGACTATGAGTGCTCTATTGAAAAGTCATACGACTCGGTGTTGGAGAACCGGAAATGCGGGAAACAGATAGCCCAGCTGGGACAACAAGCTACGCAATCGCTCCCTCCGCTTAAGGTACTTACCGACAAAGACGCCCACCGTATGGTACCTCAGGGAAGTGTCCGCCACTTCCCTGAGGAACCTTATAGGGTGCCTTATCAATATGTTCAAGGCAAGTCTTTGGTCACAACTGAGGTGGTCAAGTTACTACCAACAAGGATGCGTCAGTTGAATTCATGGTACATGAAAGTCGCAAAGAAAGGTATAATAGGTATCATGGCAAAAGTTAGAAAGGAGGAACACTTCTACGATGACTACGGTGTGCAAATTGATTTCTCCGAACTTTTCCAATTATACAATGGTTTACCCCTCGATAAAGCAATCATCAGTATCTTTTGTCTGTAAGTTATTTATTTTTATAATTTAATTAAGTCTTTATATATATATATAGCTCACAGCACATTCTAATTTTGGTACGCTATTTGTGCAGAAAGAAGATGATCGACTACAAAAGGGAAATAATAAAACCAGTGGAGATTGGTTTCATGGACCCTAATGTTATTCATGAAGTGAGCATAAGGGAGAAACCACAAGTTGTAAAGGGAGTAATGATAGAGGCTTTCAAGCGACACCAAGACAAAAAAGAAATATTTCTTCCTTACAACTTCAGGTAAGTGTTACTAATTGCTTGTACACATTCTATTTTTGCTCACCCGGTATCTTAAGTCTAATTGATGAGTTATATGCGCATGCCTCTGTATGTAAATTTGCAGCTACCACTTTATTCTCGTGGTCATTAGATATCACCAGGGAATAATTGAAGTCTACGACTCATTAAGGAGATACCCTAGAGAGTACAAGAGCTTGTTTGATGTCATGAAAGAGTAATTTAAATTCTTATCACATTACTATACCGACCTCTCTTTCATTCATTTCGTGATATCAAGTAATTAATTAATAACAGATGTTTTGTTCTTTCTTTGTCGAGTAGAGCATGGCAGACATTCGTCAAGGAAGTACCCGGTAAATGGCACGAGAAGCTGGTATGGACTCTGAACCAAGTAAGTAGTACTATACCTATATCCATGAATTAATGTAGTTTGCAATACCATTACCAAACTTAATGTGTTGAATTCTATTCTCGAACAGTGGTGTCTGGAACAGCCAAAAGGGACCCTCTTATGTGGGTACTACGTTTGCGAGTACATTCATAGGATGACTTATGAAAAATTCGAAAATCGAAGAAACGCAGAGGTACGTAATTATACATTGTTCACAAGTTTTTTTGACAAAATAATATGCATATCAATTGTGTGGAGTTTCATTCATAATTGTTTAATTTTCTCCTTATTTTGAAGATTGTAAGGAAGCGGGCCGGCCTCCTACCAGATGACCGTATAAGAGCAATTGGGGAGGAGCTGGCGGGATTTCTTCTTGATAATGTCATAACTGAAAATTCAGAGCACTATTATCTACATATATAAATGTACTATGATTTCATGCATGTATAATTAATGCATTTGAGTACTTTGTGTACGGAAACGTGACGACAAATTCATGTGTTACAATTAATTTGTAAGTGTGTTATATATATGCATCAACGTGTGATCATAGTACAATATAATTTATATCGACGTATCGACGTGTTTCCGAAACTATCCAAAACCCCGGCACTAAATACAGTACACGACACCCGGTCCGTGCAATTCTGAAAAAAATTATAAAAGAAAAAAAAAAGGCCTAACGGTAGTCCCGGTCCGTAACACGGACCGGGACTAAAGACATCCAGCCCGCGGGCTCGCCCGTGGCCACGTGGGAGGCACTCTAATCCCGGTTCGTAGCCAACCGGGACTATAGGGGGGGGGGGGCTCTAGTCCCGATTTGGTAGTCCGGGTTGCCCAGCCGGGACTAGAGGCCGTCTGGAACCGGGACTACTGCCCCGTTTTCCACTAGTGTATAGTTACGTGTAATGCAAAATAATCATACGTACAGTGAAAAAAGTTAACATATACACTTTCATATACCTAAAGCGAAACAGCTACACGTACACCGTGTTTTTTCAAGGTGTACTTCTCTCCTTTTGTTCTAGATGGATTACCCGTACGGCCGTAACGCACGTGAAGTCGTGGTTCTTCTCAGTCCGCAGTCCGCAAACAGCACACGCAGGCGGACCACTCGATCCCCTTTTCTCTTTGTCCGCTTGCCTCCAAGCTGCCGCCGCCGCCTGCTCAAATCAGGCCATTGCCGTAGTAAATCGACCCAGGTGACCACACCTCCATGCTTCCGTCACCCTTCTATGAATTCCCATAGACACCAATCTGAACCCAAATCCACTCCACCTGCGCCTCCCCACGGTTGCAGCTCCTGGAACCTAACAACTTCGTGGCGGAGGATACCACTTAGAGCGACGCTGGATCACAGCAAGACAACGGAGAGAGGTGCACTGTCGCCTCCAGTGCGGCATCCGCGAAAGTTCCACCACAGTGTTCATAGCAGCCACAGAAGCGGTCCGGCCTCCCATCCCCTAGCTCTGCTGCTCTGCATTCTTTTCCAGCCCCAGTTCTTCTATCTGCAATAGCTTGTTGCACCTGGTCCGTGCTGGCACCATGGCGCGCAGCGCGCAGGCGTTGGCAGGGAAAACAAGGTCTAGGTCTACGATGGCGGGGCGACTGAGCAGAATCGGAAAAACAATTCGTTGGCAGCACGGGAGGAAGACTGGTAGTCCGGCAGTTGGCGCCTGGGCAGGGAAGTCAGGGGCGAAGCTCGACGGCTGGAGGCGTAGCGTGCCGGCGAGGGTGTGCGGGATGTGCGAGGAAGTTGGTGGAGGCAGGCGAGCAAGATGGGGAGCTCTGAGACGGACATGACGACTTTTATTTTATTTTGCATGGGAGTAACGGTTCGGTAAGACTCATTTGGCGGTGGCAAAGCTGTAAATCGGCGTAACGGTGAGGGGTAGAACCGGTAAACTAAAAAAGACGTACCATCACCGCCTATTGCAATATTATAGTTTAAAGATACGGATATTGAAGCAAACTTCAGAAAATAATGCTTCATAGCGTTTGGCCAACCTAATCAATTACATGCGTGGGGTTGCGGGGTTACGATGTACTCATGGTAAAGCCATATTATTATTATTTTTATTATTATTATTATTATTATTATTATTATTATTATTATTATTATTATTATTATTTATAAAGATAGTTATTCTGTTATGGATTAATTGTGAATTTGATCCAAGTTGGCTATTCTAATCGAATAATCCTAATTAAGCGAACTGAGCTGAGCTCTGGTGGTTAGGTTCTGTGTGGTGGAACTAGCCCACCCAGGTTCAAGTCCTAAATTTGGCATTGGTGCTCGCTTTTATCTAGAATTATTTCAGGATTTAACCGGCGATGTTCTTTCAGTGGTACGTGACGTGCTCGTCAACAGCGAGGCGTCCGTGGTGACTTCGTCAACCTCAAGATACGCCAGACCCAATATTTCGAATATGATCATAGGGGTAGGATGTGCGTGTGTTGGGCGAATGTGCGTGCGTGTATGTGAGAGTCTACGTTGTACTGTGTTTCTCAAAAAGAAAAAAATCCTAATTAAGAAGTTCGGATAATCCGCGAAAAATGACGAATAATCCGCATCTATCAGATAATAGCAATACCACATAATCATCGGATATCTACCTAACTAATATACATGTTTGTTAATTTTTTATAATTACATACCATATCTGAACGCAGACGCGAATATCATACGGGAGGACGCGACTAAGGAGCTGCACAGTAAGCTAAGTATGATGCGGGTTTTCCTCCGCTCATTTGCATGCATGCAACTAATGACACAATCATGACATCATCAAAGATTCTTTTGATTTCAAACTTTAAAAAGATTTATCTCTTCAACCGTTGATCCGACTGATATTTCATTTTCACCGTTGGCTTAGTCGCGATGAGATTTTCGAAACTAGATCCCATATTGATATATTTTGACAACTTTTTTTCCGTCAGTACTTGCCAGACCCTCTTCACATACTTGCCAGGATATGCACTACTAAGTTGTCGGTCTAGAATAACTTAGTTGCCAACCTCCTATATGTCATTCTATATCGTTTTATGGTTGCATTATATTACTTTTTGTAGGATAATACCATCTATTCATGTTGAAAAACACTTTAAGGCATACTTAGTACTTTGCATATCACAACGATAAAACATGTAAAAAAGTTATTGACAACTATGCATAATTGTCGTGGCAAGTGTTTGATGCTAGTCTGGCAACTAAGCCACCATACGCTGGCAACTGGTACGACGAAAAAAATATTGTCGAAACATATCAATATGTGATTTAGTTTTAAAGCCCTCGTCGATACGAACTCAGCGGTGTAAACTGATCGTTAATCGGACTAACAGTTTAGAAGATAAATCATTTTTAATTTTAGGATTTAGCAATTAATGTCGTGATGTCAGCATGAGGTGGCATACATGCATGTGCTATCTGTATAAGAAAAATTCACATACATCCGCCGCACCGGAATGTTAATTTGCATGCGTGTGCCTATTAGATTTTCCGATTAATCTTACCGTTTACATCCCTTCCCACGGGAGCTCCTATGCATCGCTTTACAGCGACGGCTCTTGCCCGCATCGCCTACTAAAATTTTTAATGGGCTAGCCTTTGCACGGTAGGTTCCACTATTTCGTACCTATGCTGGACGCATGCATGCGAATCGATCAGGATACGTTGAGCTACCTGATCGATCAGGATATGTTGAACTAGCTAGCTCGCTAGCTCCCACGATCACTCGAAACCTAGCTAGCTAGCTTGAGCAGCGCCGGTACATTTTAGGTACGTTCTGAGATGTACAGTTCAATACACGGTAGATAAAAATTATGAAAACAATTCTCCTGAAAGTAAAAAAAAAAATTTCTAACGATTTTAAAAAGTGCACTGAAAAAGGTCGGTGAACAAGAATAATTATGAGAATTATGAAATAAAGTTATTTTTGAACGATTTTAAAAGTGAAACGAAAATTATTTCTGAACGATTTTAAAAAGTGAACAGAAAAAAGTCGGTGAACAAAAATTATTTTTGAACAGATTTCAAAAGTGAACAAAAAATGTCTATGAACGAAAGTTATTTTTGAACAATTTTAAAATGCGAACAGAAAGAGGTCGGTGAACAAAAATAATTTTTGAACAGATTCAAAAAGTGAACAGAAAAATGTTTATGAACGAAAGTTATTTTAACGATTTTAAAAGTGCACGAAATTTATTTGAAACGATTTTAAAGTGAAAAAAAATATATTTATATGAAAATTATTTTGGAACGATTTTAAAATTGAACAGAAAAGGCTAGTAAAACGGGAAACTATTTTTGAACGATTTTAAAAAATAAACATAAATGGGGTGAACGGAAATTATTTTTGACCGATTAAAAAGTGAACAGAAAAAGCGGTGGAACGGAAACTATTTTTGAACGATTTTAAAAGCGAACAAAAATTATTTTGAACGATTTTAAAAAGTGAACAAAAATTATTTCAAATATAAAAAAGTAAATGAAAACAGAAAACGAAAACATAAAAGAAACGAAAATGAAAAAGAAAATCTTTCAAAAATAAAAATAAAAAAGAAACAAAAACGAAAACAGAAAAATAAATGTGAAGAGGAATATAAGAAGAAAACAGAAAATAAAAAGAAAACGAACCGAAAAAAGAAAAAAAGAAAAAGAAAGACGGAAACAGAAAAAAAAAAGGAAAAAGGACCGTTGGGCCGGCCCACCCGCCCAAAAACTATTTTCGAACGATTTTTAAAGTGAACAAAAAATGTCAGTGAACATAAACTATTTTCGAAAAAAAATTAATTTTGAACATTTTTCAGCGCTAAATAACTTTCAAAATTTGAACATAAATTATCGGTGAACAGAAACTTGGAACGATTTTAAAAGGTAACAGAAAATGTCGGTGAACAGAAACTATTTTGGAACGATTTGAAAAGTGAACAGAAAATGTCGATGAACAAAAACTATTTTTGAACAATTTTAAAAGTGAACAGAAAAATGTCGGTGAACGAAAACTATTTTCGAACAATTTTTGAAGTGAACAGAAAATGTCGGTGAACGGAAACTATTTTTGAACGATTTTAAAAGTGAACAGAAAAATTTGGATGAATGGAAACTATTTTCGAAAATGAATAAACATTTTTAATTTGAAAAATAAACAATCTTTGAATATGAACAAATTTTAAATTTGAGCATTTTTGAAACATTTTTCAAAAATCATAAAAATGTGAAAAAATGAGAAAGAAAATACTGAAAAGGAAAAATAAAATAACGAAAAAGAAAATAAAAAAACGAAAAGAAAAAAGAACTACGAAAACAAAAACAGAAACAGAAAAGAAACGGAAAAAGAGGAAAGAAAAAGAAAAACGAAAATAGAAAAAGGAAACCAAACAGAAAAGAATGAAAAAGAAAAATAAAATTAAAAGAGAAAAGAAAAAAAAGGAATACAGAAAAGAAACGAAAAAAGGAAAGAAAAAGAAAAACAGAAAGAGAAAAGAAAAAAGAAGAAGAAAAGGGGCCGGCCCATTAGCGCGGGCGCTTCAGGCGACGCGTCCCGGATCCATCACTAATGAGCGATATATAGGATCCGGCTGCGTTCCTCCACCCACGTTCGTCCACGGAGGCGTAGGGGCCCACCAAAACTGACTAAGGGTCCACGAGGTGGTAATGCAGTGCGTGGGCCGCCGGCCGCGTTGCAATGGGTAGTGATGAGCCTCGTGGGCGTACTAGGCGGTGGCGGCTGGGCTTTAAGGAGGCGGCCAGCCGCCTCGGATGTACGCGTTCACGCGGATGTACGCCGATATACGCGCGGATGTATAGATATGTACGCGCGGATGTACAGAGGAGTTGGGCTTCGACTGGACAGTGGGTTCGCGCGGATGTACGGGCGTACGCGGCCGAGCGCGCGGGGGGCTTCGGGGGTAGAGGATTACACGCGGACAAAGGCGCCGTACGCGCGACAGCTCCAGCCGGCCGGCCGACGGACGTACGCGCGCGCAGGAGTCGTACGCGAGTCAACAAATTCAATTTTGCCACCTCACGCGCGGGACGTGCAGCATGTTTCTGCTGCCGCCACGTGGCATTTGCGCGTCGCTTCTCGCTAGTAATTAGCCCTTTTCAAATGGTTCCCTTTCCGTAGCTGTACCCGGTCCTGGAGCGTGCGAGTGGTCGCCCTTTTCTCGGCCGAATCCTATGCTCTGCGTACCGCGGAGCTAACATAGCTCCGCGTACCCTCCCGATCGACTATGGGCCTAGGCCATTTACCGCGTCCTCTGTTTCCTGTCTTTCTTTCTTATTTTTCTTTTTTCTGTTTTGTTTTTCTGTCTTATTTCTTCTTCTATTTCTGTTTTACTTATTTTATTTTATGTTTAACATTTTCGGTTTATTTTTTCGTTTTTCATTTTTCTTTTATTTTTCGTTTTTTGTTTTCCTGTTTCTTTTTGTTTTTTCGTTTTTCTTCTTTGCATTTCTTTTTTCGTATTCCTTTTTAGGTTTATTTTCTGTTTTACTTTGTTATCTTTTGTATTTTTAGTTATATATTAAATAAATGTTTATGTTGTGGAAAAACTGAGTAGTTTTCTTTATTTTTAAAATAACATAAATGTTTTGAAATTTTTCAATAACATAAAAATGTTTATATTTTGAAAAATCATTCAATGAGATAAAAAAATTATGAAGAATCGTTCAGATAACATAAAGATCAAATAAAAAATAGTTAAAACAACATATTTTATTCATGTTTTGAAAATCGTTCAAATAAAATAAATGTTTAATTGAAAATTCGTTCAAATAACATATTTTTGTTCATGTTTTTGTAAATAATTGAAATATGAAAATTCGTTCAAATAACATAATTATTCATGTTTTAAAAATCGTTCAAATAAGATAAATGTTTCATTCAAAACTCATTCAAATAACATAAAAGTTCTTGTTTTTTAAAATCGTTCAAATAAGATAAATGTTTATCAAAAAAATCGTTCAAATAAGATAAATGATTTATTAAAAATTCGTTCAAATAAAATAATTGTTCATGTTTTGAAAATCGTTCAAATAAGATAAATGTTTAATTGAAAATTTGTTCAAATAACATATTTTTGTTCATGTGTTGCAAATCGTTCAAATATAAAAATTCGTTCAAATAACATAATTGTTCATGTTTTAAAAATCGTTCAAATAAGATAAATGTTTTATTCAAAACTCGTTCAAATAACATAAAAGTTCTTGTTTTTAAAAATCGTTCAAATAAGATAAATGTTTATCAAAAAATCGTTCAAATAAGATAAATGATTTATTAAAAATTTGTTCAAATAAAATAATTGTTCATGTTTTGAAAATCGTTCAAATAAGATAAATGTTTTATGAAAAACTTTTTCAAATAACATAATTGTTCATGTTTGTAAAATCATTGAAATAATATAAATATTTTACTGATAATTCGTTCAAATAACATAATTTTTCATGTTTGAAAATTGGTCAAATAAAATAAATATATTATATTGTTTTTTAAAATATACAACTATATTTTTATTAAAAAAATTGTTATTTTTCCTGCAAATATAAACAAATTGTCTTTGTTAATATGAAAACAGAAATGAAAATTAAAAACAGAAAATAAAACGAAAATAAAAAAGAAGAACAAATTGATATGCTTCAAACAGGCTATTTTTCTTTTTTTTGTTTGGCACGGTTTATGTTTTTGAAACGGTATACGACCGACCGAAGCAAAAGGGAACGACCGAATCAAAAGGGAACGACCGAACCAGAAGCGAGCGATCGAAACAGCCGGGAAAACGAAACAGAATATGAAACATGGACCAGGCCCAATATGAATCAGGAAGCAGAAGGATGGGTGCGCGGACGGATGTTTCCTCCGCGTACTGCGGGAAACAAGAGCACCCCTTTTCTCGCCCTTAACGAGTCTGAAGCTCGCCTCGCCCACGTACGTACTATCTCGCGGGCCGATCCAATTCGTTTTTTCTTTCGTTTTCATGTAGTACATTACGTTTTTTTTAATTCTCTCCCGATTTTTTTTTTCTTTTCTGAAATAATCTAACAAATATATTTGTAGCATTATATCGTCCATACAAAATAGATATAAATCCTAACCATTTTAATTCTGAATATTTTGGTACTCAACTTTTTCCAAAATCTGAATATTTTCGAATTTGAAACTGAACCATTTTTTAAAATGCACATTTCGAAATCTGAACATTTTCTAAAAAAAGTATCATTTTTCAAACTTGAACAATTAGGGTGAACCGAAAATGATATTAAGCAAAAAAGAAACTAAAATTAGGGTGAACCGAAAATAAAAGTGAACTAAAAATGTCGGTGAACCAAAAAAATAGTGAACCGAAAATGCAGGTGAACCAAAAATATTAGTGAACCAAAAAATGTTGGTGAATCAAAAATAATAGTGAACCGAAAATGATATTGAACAAAAAAATTAAAATTAGGGTGAACCAAAGAATAATAGTGAACCAAAAATGCCGGCGAACCAAAAATATTAGTGAACCAAATATGTTGGTGAACCGAAAATAATAGTGGACAGAAAATAATAGTGAACCGAAAATGATATTGAACCAAAAAGAAACTGGGGTGAACCGAAAATGCCGGTGAACCAAAAATGTCGATGAATCAAAAATGTTGGTGAACCAAAAATGTAGGTGAACCGAAAGGAAACAAAATTCGGATAAACCGAAAATAATAGTGAACCAAAATATTCATATTCAACATCCAAAACATTTTCAAGAACATACATTTTTCAAAATCTGAAAGATTTTATAAATGTTCAAAATTTAAAAAATATTCATATTTGAAATCTGAACCATTTTCAGAAAATGAACATTTTTCAAAATCTGAACCATTTTCAAAAATCCGAACCATTTTAAAAAATAATCATTTTTGAAATCTGAATCATTTTAAAACATAAACATTCTTAAAATCCGAACCATTTTCGAAATGATTTTTTTAATACGAACCATTTTCAAAAATGACTTTTTAAATCTAAGCCCGTTCCAAAAACTGAAGCATTTTTTAAAATGAACATTTTTCAAAAATATAAACCATTTTCAAAAAAGAACATTTTCAAAATAAGCGAATATAAAAAAACAGAAACTGAAAACCAAAATAGGAAAGAAATAAAAATAAACTAAAAAGAAAAAGAAACAGAAAAAAAGAAAACAGGATAAAGGAAAAAACAGAAGAAGAAAACGAAAACGAAAAAAAGCAGCCCCAATGGGCCGGCCCATGTCTAAAGTTGTGTAGGCGAGGTGGCGTTCCAACTCGCAAAGGGCGAGATATAGTGTCCGCGCGTGCGAGACAGCAAAGCCTATTTTACACTCGTAGCTTATGGGCCCGACCTAGTATCCGTGAGAGGAGGAAGACGACCGGAGAGACGCAACACACGCCTTCGACAGGATGCCGTGATGTCGCCAGCTAGACGAGGGAATGGAGCTCATCGTAGCCGGGGCTGAGTGCGAAAGCTAGTCGGCGACCGGGCTTAGGGTTTCGACATGCAGGGTGTCCGCCAGAGTCGAAGATAGGGGCGGGGTCAGAGGAAAGCCAGGGGCGGCGATGGACCATCAGAGGTAGCGGCTTGAGCAGGACGGGGGACGACGTAGAGGCGCCAAGCACTAAGATATGGATGGTGGTGGTGGCGGCGGGGGACTCGACAGAAGCACCGATGGGTAGGAGGCGGAGGAGATCAGAGCACCAAGGAAGAAGACGATGATGGTGGGCCGTGGCCCATGATGGCAGCGTGCGTGCGTCGTGACGCTTCCTCCCGCTAAACACGTGAAATAGGAGCCCCTACGAGACATGTTGGAATGGGTGTCCAGACTCGAGGCGAGGTCGGGACGAGACTAGGTTTAGTTTGGTAAGTGAGGCGTAATTTTGTTGAGCTGGGTCTGGGCGCAACCACCACACGAGCAGACGATCATTAATTCGCTCCCCGTAAATAGAAGGTTAGGAGGAGTGATTGTACCACCAGCCCAGCAGAGTTCAAACCCCGGGTTTGACACTCGTGTTTCTCATAATAGGCGGAATATTTTTCAGTGGGAGGCGACGTTCCCGTCGATAGCGAGGCGTCTGTGGTGACTTCGTCAATCTCAAGACCTGACCCGCCGGCTCAGTATCTCGGAGGTGCTCATAGGGGTAGGGTGTGTGCATGCGTGCGTTCATAGGAATGAGTGTATGCGCGCATATGTGAGCGTTTGTGTTGTACTGTGTTTCGCAAGAAAAAATCTCGATACATATCGAATGAATGATTGCTGCTCTGAGTACTTTATGTAAACTTAGAGAAATAATCTCGTTCGTGAACTCTCTCTCTCTCTCCCTAGATAATAAAATCTGGAAAATTATCTTATTTAAGATAACACCAACGGGTTGAAGTTGATGCATCAATTTTGTCTTTCTATATTGTTGTAGTTTCTTAACTGAAATGAAATTGAACGGACATTGTGTGGACTCTCTAAATTGAGATGTGTTGACCGGTCAATTATAGACACATATTTCTTCCGATGATTTCTTTTGAAGAGGACATATAAGTATACAGTGAGGAAGAGAAGACAAATGACATCCGTGACAATGTACGGACATTCAGGTCTTGGACATTGACTTAAATAAAATAGAGACTAGCTTCGCCTCTCTTCAGGTCGTAGACACAATAGCTGGGACATGGAGTGCCATCATGGCATTCCTGGCTGCCCGGGATCCCGTGGAAGCCCGCGGCCGCAGACCTTGAATATGCCCATTCGTAGCCGAGGAGGAACACGCGGTTTCCTTGGAATCACCGGTCCGGCGAACCATCCGCCACGAGCGCTCTCGAGCCGGTCCTTCCAACAAAGAGGTCCTGGCCGCCCAGGTCCTTCAACTCTGACGACCACTCTCCCTTCTCCAAGTCCGCCTCGAATACCTGAAGATCCATGGACCGGCGATCAACCTCGAGCCTACCTGTCTGGCGAGGGATCCTCCACCGTACCAATAGCAGCTTTTTCTTGTCGGCTGAGACGTGACCAGATGGTGGTTGCGGTGATCTTCTTCCCCGGCTGGTGTCCGCTCCTTGATTACATGCTCGAAGGGACTCCCTCCCGCGAGAAACTCGTGCACGCACTAGTAGAAAACAGGACTTCGGTTCGGAGCATTAGTATCCGATTCCAACGGTCAGAAACGGTTATTTCATGCGGCCACCTTTAGTTCCGGTCCGAGCGGGACCTTTAATCCCGATTCGTATTACAAACCGGGACTAAAGGTTTTGCGCCAGGCCGTCAGAGGCTCCGGGACCTTTAGTCCTGGGTCGTGTAACCACCCGGGACTAAAAGGTGTATCTGTATAAAAGCTGAAACCCGAGCCAGAAAATCATCTCCCTCTCTCTCTCCGCGCGCCGCCACCTCTCCGCCGCCGTCAACCTCGCGCCGCCGCCGCCGCCGTCACCGGCCCTCGTCGTCGCCCTCGACCGCACCGGCGAAATCCTAGGTGAGAAATTTTTGTTTAGAATTTTGTGTAGAATTGTTAGAATTTTTGTGTAGAATTTTATGTAGAATTGATAGAATTTTTGTGTAGAATTTTTTATAGAATTTTTGTTTACAATTTTGTGTAAAAACGTGTTATATTTGTGAACATAATAAGTAATAGAAGTGAAATGATACCGAAAATAAAAATAGATGTAGATTATGTTTAGTTTCATAGGAATATTTTTTCATAAGAATTTGTTTTCGGCGACGATGCCTCCTCATCTTCGACTCGTCCGCAACGACCAAGGATTGGGCTCCGCCGGGAATGTCCGGGAGTGGGCTCCGCCGGGCTGGCACTGGGAGGTGCTACCTTCCGGGAGTCACAGCTTGGTGAGGAATCAGGGTCCCGTCGTCGACCAGGAGCTTATTTGGTGGCGGTCGCGTGGGCCACGATCGGTGCAGAGGAAGCCGGCCCCCGAGAAGGTGGTACGTCGCCGTGTCAGGGAGGAGGACGAGCACGTCCGTCGATATATGATTGCGTTGGAAACCAGGTTCTCTAATACCTGGCAGTTTCTTCAGGGATCTCACCCGAGCTATGATCTTGTGATGGTTCCTTCTCTTTGGGTGTTCACCACCCGCGGCTCAGGACCCGAGGGTCGACGCCCAGTTTGATTTTGCTACTATTATCTGATATTATTGTTTTATTATCTGTATTATTTGAGATGTATTAGGGTTAAATAAAAAAACAATAAAATTGAAGCTGCGATTTTGTTCAGCCCAACGCTCGCTACCATTAGTGTTTTGTTGTGTTTATAGCATTAAAATAACTTACGAGTCTTTAAAGCAATTACTAATTTTAGCATCGTGATTGCGTTTGATATATACTTATATAATAATGCAGATGCCCTGGCAATGGATGTACACTACTGACCGACGCTCTGGCGAGTTCATTAATGGCGTCCATGATTTCCTCCGTGTGGCTGATGCGAACAAGCGGAATGGTTTTGTATTCTGTCCATGTAGTGTCTATAAAAATCAGAAAGATTACTCTTATTCAAAAATCCTTCACAGCCACCTGTTTCGGTCCGGTTTCATACCCAGATATAATTGTTGGACCAAGCACAGAGAGAGAGGGGTTATAATGGAAGACAATGAAGAAGAAGAGGATGGTGACAACTATCCCCCTGAATACGGTGATACTTTCGTGGGGGAAGCTGAAGAAGAGGCACATGATGAGCCCGCTGATGATCTTGGTCGGACCATTGCTGATGCACGGAGAGACTGCGAAAGTGAAAAGGAGAGGGAGAAGTTGGATCACATGTTAGAGGATCACAAAAAGTCGTTGTACCCAAATTGCAAAAATTGTCTGAAAAAGTTGGGTAGCACACTGGAATTGCTGCGATGGAAGGCAGAGTGTGGTCTATCTGACTTCGGATTTGAAAAGTTGCTGAAAATGATGAAAAATATGCTTCCAAAGGATAACGTATTGCCCGCTAGTACGTATGAAGCAAAGAAGGTTGTCTGCCCTCTAGGTTTAGAGGTTCAAAATATACATGCATGCCCTGATGACTGCATCCTATACCGCGGTCAGGAGTACGAGAATTTGAATGCATACCCAGTATGCACTGCATTGCGGTATAAGATCAGACGAGATGACCCTGGTGATGTTGAGGGCGAGCGTCCCAGGAAGAGGGTTCCTGCCAAGGTGATGTGGTATGCTACTATAATACCACGGTTGAAACGTTTGTTCAGAAACAAATAGCATGCCAAGTTGTTGCAATGGCACAAAGAGGAGCGTAAGTCAGACGGGATGTTGAGACACCCCACTGATGGGTCGCAGTGGAGAAAGATCGACAAAGAGTTCGAAGATTTTGCAGGTGACACAAGGAATTTAAGGTTTGGTCTAAGTACAGATGGCATGAATCCTTTTGGGGAGCCGAGCTCCATTCATAGCACCGCCCGTGACTCTATGCATCTATAACCTTCCTCCTAGGTTGTGCATGAAGCGGAAGTTCATTATGATGCTGATACGTGCATTTTATATCATCATTTTTATGCCTTATATTATCATATGGAAATGTTATATGCACTGTTATATCAATGTTTTCCATGTTTTAGATGATTTATGGGACTTTCAAACAAAGTCAGTATTTTTGGTATTTAATATCTGCGAGGCAGAATACCCCCCTTTTCTTGTCTTTATTGTTTCAGGAGTTTCGCAAACCCAAATAATTAAAGGAAAAATACCACGGCAGTTTTTCTTTGGAAGAAGGGCAATGGAAAGAAGACCGAAGAGAGGAAGGCCACGAGGGGGCCGCGTGGGACCCACCAAACGGGGCCTCGGGCACTTCCTCACCCGGGGCTTTTTATGTACGCCTTCGTCTTTCCCGAAAAAGGACGCCTTAATTTTCCCCGAATTATCTGAGGCCGTGGCGGTGACGGAACTCCTGATTCTCTCCGAAGGGGGTCAGATCTTGCTGCTCCGGAGAGGGGGGAATTCACCACCATCATCATCACCTCTCCTCCTTGGCGTAGGAGGAGGCCTCTACATCAACACCATCACCAAGACTATCACCATCTCCATCACCATCTCCGTGATCCACTCCATTCCCCTCATAGTTTGAGAGTTGTTATACCCTAGATCATTGTCTTGTGCTCCTATTCATGTTTATGATTGGGTACTTGTCATTATTTGGTGATGAAGTATTTATTTCAGATTGTGTTGAACCCTTTATGCCACTGATTATGATCATGTTTGCACGTTGTGAGTAGATCCCATATGTTCCTGAGGGCATAGGATGAATTGGCAATGATTTATATATAACATGTGTTGGTATTTTGTCAAGAGTTTATCTTCTATGTGATTCTATGATGGTGTTGTACGAACGTCGACTGCACAACACTTCACCTATAAGGGCTCATAGGAGAACAACGTAGTGTAATGAATTGAGGAAGACTTGGGAGGACAAGTAAGCCTAAGACGGAGTCATGCAGTTATATTATGTGGGTAGTAGTGTTGGGGACCTTAGAGTGTAATGCTATGGTAGGACTTTGTGTCTTAATAATTCTTGTGCAGTCATTTAATTGGCTACTTGATCCATCATAAGGGGTTATAGATTATTTATTTAGCTATGCCTAGTTATGGCTCCGCCCCAAGAAGATTAAAACTTGACAAGATATGCAACGTGTTGTTTAATAAATCTCTATGCCTAGTGATATCCATGCCGCCCTCGAGAACGTTTTCCACTTATAAGTTACACACCATTTGAGCTTGTCCTCTTGCTGCATAGAGGATTGGGCTTTCAACTGTTACTATTTAATTTCAACATTTTTATTATCTTTGCAATCATACAACTGAAAATCCCAAAAACACCTGCATCTTTCATTGCTTTATTTATCATTCCTTCTAACCAATACCTTCAGCTCCTCGTGGGTTCGACAACCTTTTCTAATTGAAAGGTACTACAATTGATCTCCTGCACTTGGGAGTCATCAAGATACTTTTCTGGCGCCGTTGCCGGGGAGCGTAGCGCTATTGGTAAGAAGTTTGGTAAGGAAACTTGAAAGCCGAATTATATTTGTTGTTTTATCTCGTTGATATTATGGCATTTAAGAATCGTCCCTCGCAGCACCTTGCTCTATATGAAAGTGCTTATGCCACTACTGCTAAAGTGGTTGAAACTGCTGTGTCTAAGATACCTGAAGTGGGATTTAAAATTCCTGCTGGCCATGTTGAAAGAGTTACGAAGAATATATTTTCAGGGGATGGAACTAAGTCTGCACGTGAACACATTGAAATGATTGAAGAAATATGTGGCTTATTTAGGATTCCTGGTATTTCTGAGGACTATGTGAAAAGGAAGCTATTATTTATGTCTTTATCTGGTAATGCTCGTATTTGGTTCAGGTCTTTGGATGAAGGAGCCACTACTGAATGGAGTGTATTGAGAAAGATTTTCTTTCTTAAATATTTTACTCCTAGAGAAGCTTATGAGAGCCGCTGCTATATATTTAATTTCTGGCCACATCTGGGAGAGAGTATTACTCAAGCTTGGGGGAGACTGAAGGCACTCCTTCATGAGAATCCTTGTCATGATCTTACAAAGAAACTTATATTGATAAACTTTTATGTGAGGCTACCTATGAAGCATAAGGAAATTCTGGACAATTCATCTAGTGGGAGTTTTACAAATAATACTGCAGAAGAAGCATGGAACCTATTGGAAACTATTTCTGAAAATACTGGACACTGGGAACTTGATAAAGGTAATGAACCTTATTTTGATTATGGATATTCATGTGTGGAGAGCTTCTCTACTTCTATCTTGTTTAAAAATATGAGTGATACATTTAATCTTGATCCTTATGTTATACTTGAAATAGCTAAAAAAATTGCTGAGCATATCTGTATTCCTAAAAGTGGGTTTGAAACTTATGTTGAACCTGTTAAACAATCTATTGTTATTCCTAAAGTTATTAAGCGGATAGAGCCAGTGTCATCTGTGAGAATTGAGGAGTATGTTGAGCCACCCCCATATCCGAACCAAGTTAAGAAAAATTTACTTATTGCTGTTACTAACAAGAGTAAAAGAAGATGTCCTCAGCCATATGAACAGGTGGAAGTCAATACTCAAATTTCTGTTATCAAACAATTAAATGAAGAAGATCCTGTTGATGTTTATCTATGTGAAGATGCTACTAAAATTATCAGAGGTAATTCGGCCAAGGTGGGAAAACCTATAATATCATGCTCTATTGGGACTTCAAGTTATCATGGTCTATGTGATATTGGGTCAAGCATTAGTGTCATTCCATATTCTCTCTATCTTGAAATCAAGCCTGATATTGATCCTATTGTTATGGAAGAGACAGGTATGACAATTCAACTTGCTAATAAAGAATATATTAGTCCTTTTGGAATTGTTAGAGATGTTGAAGTTCTAGTTGGTAAAATTAAATATCCTGCTGATTTTATTGTGCTTGGTTGCCCTCAAGATTCATTTTGTCCTATCATTTTTGGTAGACCTTTCTTGCGTACTGTTGGAGCTGAAATTAATTTGCTTAAAGAGAAAGTGTTTATTAAATGTGATAATGAAAGACTTGAGTTCAATTTTTCCAAATTTGCTGATAAACATGTTGTGAAAGAGCCAATTTCTGAACATATAATTGAAACCCTTGCTCCTATAGCTGTAGCTTCAACAGATGTTGTAGAACGTTATATGCTTAATCAAGATGAACCATTTAATGATGAGGAAAAAGAGGCTCTGGAACAAATATTATGGCAACAACCACCACAGTTACAGTTGCATATCCCACCTGATAATTTAGGAGTGTTACCACCACCAAAAGGGGATCCTAGTTTTGAATTGAAACCTTTGCCTGACAACCTGAAATATGCATACTTAGATGATAAGAACATATATTCTGTCATTATTAGTGCTAACCTTTTAGCTGAAGAAGAAGAGAAACTACTTGATGTGCTAAAAGCTCATCGACCAGCTATTGGATACTCTCTTGATGATCTTAAAGGTATAAGCCCAGCTCTATGTATGCATAAAATTAATTTGGAGGAGGATGCAAAACCTGTTGTTGATTATCAACGCCGTCTCCATCCAAAAATGAAAGAAGTGGTAAGAAAAGAGGTAATAAGACTCATGGAAGCTGGTATCATTTATCCTATAGCTGATAGTAAGTGGGTTAGTCCTGTCCATTGTGTTCCTAAAAAGGGTGGAATGACTGTTGTTCCAAATGATGAGAATGAACTTGTGGCTCAACGTACTGTTGTTGGTTATAGGATGTGCATTGATTACAGGAAATTAAACAAAGCAACTAGAAAAGATCATTACCCATTGCCATTTATTGATCAAATGTTAGAAAGGTTATCTAAACACTCTCACTTTTGTTATCTAGATGGTTATTCAGGTTTCTCACAAATTCCTGTCCATAAGGATGATCAAGAAAAGACCACTTTTACTTGCCCATTTGGTACATTTGCTTATAGAAGAATGCCATTCGGTTTATGTAATGCTCCTGCTACTTTTCAAAGATGCATGAATGCTATATTTGCTGACTATATTGAAAAGATAATGGAAGTCTTTATGGATGATTTTTCTGTGTATGGTACTTCTTTCGATAATTGCTTGTTCAATCTTTACAAAGTTTTGCAGCGTTGTGAAGATCAACATTTAGTTCTCAATTGGGAGAAGTGTCACTTCATGGTTACCGAAGGAATTGTTCTAGGACATAAGATTTCTGGAGATGGAATAGAAGTTGATCCAGCCAAGATAGAAGCTATTGAGAAGCTACCATACCCAAAGGATATAAAAGGTATAAAGAAGTTTTCTTGGGCATGCAGGTTTTTACCGTAGGTTCATTAAGGATTTCTCCAAAATATCAAAACCTCTAACCAATCTTTTGCAAAAGGATGTTCCTTTCTCTTTTAATGATGATTGCATTGAATCTTTTAATATTTTGAAGAATGCTTTGATAACTGCTCCTATTATTCAACCTCCTGATTGGAAATTGCCCTTTGAAATTATGTGTGATGCTAGTGATTATGCAGTTGGGGCTGTTTTGGGTCAAAGGGTTGATAAGAAACTGAATGTTATTTATTATGCTAGTAGAACACTTGATGCATGCTGCCCAAAGAAATTATGCAACAAATGAAAAAGAATTTTTAGCAGTACTATTTGCTTGTGACAAGTTTAGACCTTATATTACTGATTCCAAAGTCACAATACATACTGATCATTCTGCTATTAAATACTTGATGGACAAGAAAGATGCTAAGCCTAGATTGATAAGATGGGTACTTTTATTGCAAGAATTTGATTTACACATTGTTGATAGGAAAGGAGAGGATAACCAAGTAGCTGATCATCTCTCTAGAATGGAAAATATACCTGATGATCCCATTCCTATTAATGATAGCTTTGTTAATGAACAACTTGCAATTGTTAATGTATCCAGTGTTAAGGCTGCATCTCCTTGGTTCGCTAATTATGCAAATTTTATTGTTGGAAAAGTATTACCTCCACACTTTACTTATCAACAAAGAAACAGATTCTTTTATAATCTTAGACATTATTTTTGGGATGATCCTTTCCTTTATAAGAAAAGTGTAGATGGTATTATTAGACGTTGTATACCTAAGCATGAACAACCGGCTATAATAAGAGATTGTCATGATAGTCCATATGGAGGGCATCATGCAGGAGATCGCACAGCATCAAAGGTATTACAATCTGGTTTCTATTGGCCTACTTTATTTAAAGATTGCCATGAATATGTTAAATCTTGTGATAAATGTCAAAGAGTAGGAAATGTTGGTTGGATAAATGAAATGCCTATGAATTATTCTCTACAACTTGAACCATTTGACGTGTGGGGTTTTGACTTTATGGGACATTTCCCAGCCTCAAAGACAAAGCATACTCATATTTTGGTTGAAGTGGACTATGTTACAAAGTGGGTGGAGGCAATTCCAACCAAAAGTGGAGATCATGCCACAGCAATGAAAATGCTCAAGGACATCATTTTCCCAAGGTTTGGTGTTCCTAGGTTTTTAATTACTGATGGTGGCTCTCATTTCATACATGGTGTTTTTAGGAAAGCATTGGCAAAATATGATGTTAACCATAGAATTGCATCTCCTTATCACCCTCAAACAAGTGGACAGGTTGAATTAAGTAATAGGGAAATTAAACTCATTTTGGAAATGACATTGAATAAGTCTAGGTCTGACTGGCACCTTAAAATTAATGATGCATTATGGGCTTATAGAACTGCATTCCAAAATCCTATGGGAATGTCCCCTTATAAAATGGTCTATGGAAAAGCTTGTCATTTACCTGTTGAATTAGAACATAAAGCTAGATGGGCTATTAAACAATTAAACTTTGACCTTAAGACTGTAGGAGAGAAAAGAATCCTTGATTTAAACCTGCTTGATGAATGGAGGAATGAAGCCTATGAAAATGCTAAAATGTTTAAAGAGAAAGTTAAGATTTGTCATGACAAGAAGATTAATTCAAAGTAGGAGATCAAGTTTTATTATACAACTCTCGTTTCAAGTTTTCTGCAGGGAAGCTAGCCTCAAAAATGGCAGGGACCATTAGTCATACAGGAAGTGTATCGTTCAGGAGCTATCCGTCTTTACGGTGATATGAAAGGTAAACCTCATGTGGTCAATGGACAACGTCTTACACATTATATTGTAGGAAAAAGCTTCATTGGAACGGTGGAAACATTGAATTTACAAACACCGGACGAAATAATAAAAGGGGGTCGATCAGTTTCAACAACCCCAAATCAATAAAAGGTAACTTTTGTATTGGAAAGTTTCTCGGAATTACGTGAAATTTTATGGAAGTCATTTTTTATGGAAATTAACGTGTGGGGGAAGAAAACTTGATGAAACGGAGTCCCGAGGAGGGAAAGAGGTGGCCCCACGCGGCCAAGTACAGGGGCCGCGTGGGCCCACTCCTTTTCCACCTCGGAGACCTTTTTCGCCTCATTTTCGATCCCGACGCTCTGTCTTGACCTAAAAACCCTCAATATATACCCCTCTCCAACGATCTAATCTCACACCGAGCGTTCTCGAGCGATCTTTGTTTCTTGATGTTTCTGTCTGCCAGGTTTTAGCCATGTCTTCGGGGAACTCCTACCAATGTTCCTCCATGGATGACGATGATGATGAGCTTGAGGGGCTCAGCCCCACGTCCCCATGGAAGAGGAAGGACTACTCCGACGATGATGACCATGAGGAAGAGGATGTTGAAGAAGAATACAAAGCAATCGTCGACTTCACGCCCCTGGAAATAGCACCTCCATCGCCTATTGTTGTAGCCAATGTGGGGGTGAACCGCTCTCTTGGCAACAAGAGGAAGACAGCGCGCATCCAAACTGGAGGGAAGGTTCCCAGGCTCTCGCTTGCAAGCAAAAACGTAGCTTCTACTCTTATTGACAGGGAATCCTGGCGCACCACTCAAAGGAATTATCCTGGTGAGTGGGATCGCAAGATCCCCAACAAGAAGGTATCAAGCCCCGAGTGGAGGCCTAGCAAGGAGACGGTTGAGAAGAACCTTATGGAGAAACTGGGAGAAGCTGCAAAAGAATTTGAGAAAGCCTATAACCTCATGATGAAGATCGTTGAAGATCATTATTATGAAGGCAATAAGAAATAAGAGAGGAAGTTCTAGCAAGACGTCAAGCTTGGGGGAGTTTCACCTAGTCTCTCTTTATTAGTCTCTTTTATCTATCTAGTCAAGGAGTGTTTTGCTTTTATCGTTTAGTTATCAATTTCGTTTAGGCTTGTGTGAGCTCATAGAGCATTATCATGTATCCCTATCTTGTGGTTTATCTATGAATATTAAAGTATGGTGTCATCCATGGTTCTCTTGTTTTGGAGATTTATGGGTAACACTCATGCAAATGAGCATGACATATTTAGAGGGTTCAGTCACATCTTGCCTTGGGCTTAAATTAACTTGAGTATGTTGGACAACTGTAGAATTACATCATCAAAATATCAAATAATAAACATGAAACATTGTGATTAATATTATGATGATAGTGGCTTGATAAATGTTTAAGGTTGGGAGTTAGCCCATAATGATGTCACATGCAAAGCTTTCAACATGTTCCATCATTTATTCAGTTGATATCATGTACTTTTGTTTATGGATGCCTATCATGGTGAAATAATGTGGAAACAGAGTAAGTTTAAATGAGTTTGTATAAATGGTTAGAGAGAAACCTGGGCCGCTAATCTAAGCCATGCATCATTCATGGTGGAAATTTACTTACATGCTATTTTGAACTTTCTGTGATACACCCTACAATAAAAAGCTATATCAAGTGGTAAATAAAAAGGGTGTTGAGGTTGTTCATTATGCTTGTTTGTCTTGTTGTTTTGATGTGGGATTGATCCATATCATGGGACAAGAGGTACCCCAGTTGAGGCTCTTGATAATACCATTATTACTTACAATGATAGATAACTTAAACTTGCTTTGTTTCCCAAGATGATTAATCATGGTGTAGGTACTTGTATTCAAGGGGCATGAGACATCTAACCTTTACTTTATCAAGGCCACTACTCATATTTGCTTTCACATTTAACTCTAGTCATTCAATGCTTGCCATAAAGAGCAAAAGCATGGGAAAAGGAGTATGATTCAGTTGTCCAACATACAATGGTTATTTGCTTTCAAAAGTAAGGGGTGATTGCTAGAGCTTCGACTTATTTTGCCCTCATGTGTATGAGTTTTAGCTCATTAATCTTACATTGCAATTGAATATGATGATGATACAATGCCCGTATGTATTTATCAACCATAAGTCCATCGATGCATGTAATGATCTATGTCCTTATTTACTCGAGGACAAGTAAAGGTTTAAGCTTGGGGGAGTTGATACGTGCATTTTATATCATCATTTTTATACCTTATATTATCATATGGGAATGTTATATGCACTGTTATATCAATGTTTTGCATGCTTTAGATGATCTATGGGACTTTCATACAAAGTCCCTATTTTTGGTATTTAATATCCGGGAGGTAGAATACCCCCCTTTTCTTGTCCTTATTGTTTCAGGAGTTTCGCAAACCCAAATAATTAAAGGAAAAATACCACGGCAGTTTTTCTTCGGAAGAAGGGCAATGGAAAGAAGACCGAAGAGAGGAAGGCCACGAGGCCCAACTGGGGTGGGCCCATGTGGCCAGGTACAGAGGCTGCGTGGGACCCACCAAATGGGGCCTCGGGCACTTCCTCGCCTAGGGATTTTTATGTACGCCTTCGTCTTCCCTGAAAAAGGACGCCCTAATTTTCCCCGAATTATCTGAGGCCATGGCGGCGGCGGAACTCCTGATTCTCTCCGAAGGGGGTCAGATCGTGCTGCTCCGGAGAGGGGGGAAATCACCGCCATCATCATCACCTCTCCTCCATGGCGTAGGAGGAGGCCTCTACATCAACACCATCACCAAGACTATCACCATCTCCATCACCATCTCCGTGATCCACTCCATTCCCCTCATAGTTTGAGAGTTGTTATACCCTAGATCATTGTCTTGTGCTCCTATTCATGTTTGTGATTGGGTACTTGTCATTATTTGGTGGTGAAGTATTTATTTCAGATTGTGTTGAACCCTTTATGCCACTGATTATGATCATGTTTGCACGTTGTGAGTAGATCCCATATGTTCCTGAGGGCATAGGATGAATTGGCAATGATTTATATATAACATGTGTTGGTATTTTGTCAAGAGTTTATCTTCTGTGTGATTCTATGATGGTGTTGTGCGAACGTCGACTGCACAACACTTCACCTATATATAAGGGCTCATAGGAGAACAACGTAGTGTAATGAATTGAGGAAGACTTGGGAGGACAAGTAAGCCTAAGACGGAGTCATGCAGTTATATTATGTGGGTAGTAGTGTCGGGGACCTTAGAGTGTAATGCTATGGTGGGACTTTGTGTCTTAATAATTCTTGTGCAGTCATTTAATTGGCTACATGATCCATCATAAGGGGTTATAGATTATTTATTTAGCTATGCCTAGTTATGGCTCCGCCCCAAGAAGATTAAAACTTGACAAGATATGCAACATGTTGTTTAATAAATCTCTATGCCTAGTGATATCCATGCCGCCCTCGGGAACGTTTTCCACTTATAAGTTACACACCATTTGAGCTTGTCCTCTTGCTGTATAGAGGATTGGGCTTTCAACTGTTACTATTTAATTTCAACATTTTTATTATCTTTGCAATCATACAACTAAAAATCCCAAAAACACCTACATCTTTCATTGCTTTATTTATCATTCTTTCTAACCAATACATTCAGCTCCTCGTGGGTTCGACAACCTTTTCTAATTGAAAGGTACTACAATTGATCTCCTGCACTTGGGAGTCATCAGATGCCAGTGCTCATCCAAGGCCCGAAGCAACCTGGCAACGACATTAATGTGTACCTGAGGCCATTAGTTGATGAACTTTTACAGTTGTGGGACAAACCTGATGTACCTGTGTGGGATGAGCACGAACAAACGGAATTTGACCTACGAGCGTTGTTGTTCGTAACAATCAATGATTGGTCTGCTCTTAGTAACCTTTTAGGACAGACAAATAAGGGATACAATGCATGCACACACTGTTTAGATGAGACTGAAAGTATATATTTGGAACATTGTAAGAAGATTGTATACCTGGGGCATCGTCGATTTCTTTTGGCCAAGCATTCCTTAAGAAAGAAAATCAAGCATTTCAACGGTCAGGCAGATCATCGGCCGAAGCCTACGGAACATACTGGTGATGATATATTTGGTATGGTTGATGCATGTAAGTATTTAGTCTAAGAGGACGTTCGCGTCAATTATCACGCCTCTGACTGCTGAGGACGAGGTTCGGGGGATGAAGCCTCGCCACGGCTAGCCATTGATGAACTTTGCATTATAATACTCATAATTCAATCATATTTGCATCATATAAGGGTTATATCATTGTTTTATAATGATTTCGGGAAGATTTCACAGTTTTCCTATTTTTCTCGAATTAACCCTGCACTGGCAGAAAACCCTATTTTCTATATTTTGATGTTTCAGGGACCCAAACGACGTCCAAATGACCTGAAAATTTACGAGCATCAGTTTTTGGAAGGAACAAAGCGTAGGAGCGAAGGAAGCAAACAAACGGAGGCCCGAGGGCCAGAAGAGGGTGGCCCATGCGGCCAGATTCCTTGGCCGCATGGGACCCACCATCTGGGGCCTCGAGGCTCCGTTGCCATCCATCTTTTCTCCAGAACCTTCGTCTTGACCTAAAACCGACTATAAAAATAGTCCCCAAAGCCCTTCGGAAGAGAGGCCGCCGAAAACACAAAAACACCGAAACAGAGATTTGGAGCTGCAGATTGGAGGGGGAAAACTCCGGTAGAGCGCTGTCGGCATGGTCTCCATCTCCCCCAACGACATCTCCACCGTCTCCATGGTGAAGAGGGAGTAGTCCACCCCTGGACTATGGGTTTGTGGAAGTAACTTATGTATCTCTCCTCTCTCTTGAGCTTCACTAATTAGCACCGTATGAGCTGCCGAACATGATTACGGTCATCTATGTAATTCCTTTGTGGTGGATCTCTTTATGAGTTAATATATGTTTGAGATTGCAATTGTTTTGTTTCAGTTATGAAAGTAGATGCATATTATGTAAACCGTTCTTGTTTACTTGTTTTGATCAAGCATATGTATGAGAGCATGTGTGGGGGAACGTGTGCATTAGTTGGAGTAATGAGGGGGTGGCTAGTGCGGTGAAAGTGAGAGAAGTTCCACGATCCACTTGGATATTTTTACCTTACTTTGTTGCCTCACTACGGATAAAGAAAAATACCATGCTACCGGAGGTGTGGGTGTGACCATTGCCACTTCTCCATGACTAGATCTAGCATGTTCTTATTTTAACTTCATGTCATAAGACTTAAAGCTATACTCTGATTTATCTTAATTACTGAGGTGCTAAGATTTAGTTCACATCTTGGTGGAGTATAAGAGAGATTAATAAACAAAAGATCTCTATGTTAGGACGTGACGCCCATATAATTAGTAACTTGTCATGAACCTTTTTGTTGCAATCTCATATGTCAATTCTAGTGTTCCATTATCTACCACTTTATTAAAGAGAGAGTGCATTTGTGAAAGCATGAACCCCGGTCCATTTTTAATCATAAGAAACACCTTTCCAACAACTTATAAGCATTTTCCATTTTCTGCCATTTAAAAATCCGAAAATACAAAAATACTTTTATATCTTGCATTCACAATACAAAACCCCAAAAATAGCATCCATCATTGTTTCCACCATCCTTGCATATTTATTTATCATCATTGCATATTTATTTCTTGTTTTGCATTTGTTATATTTTCATATCATTCTCACACCTTGTGCTTGACAACCACTTGGTGAGGTTGAGGGCAGAAAACAATTTACTTTGTTTTGCAGGTTTTCAAGAGAAGGATAAGAAGATAAATCTTTCACTATTGATTCCCCGAGAGGTTGATATTAAACCCTCGAATCACCCCTCGTGGGGAAACCTTCTTTCCTATACTACACACTCTGCGCTTGGAGTCTCAACCTAAGCTAAGTTCAAGGCCAACAAAGACGTTTTCTGGCGCCATTGCCGGGGAATCATTGCTGTAAAGATTTGTCCAAAGGAGTATCTCACAACAAAGTCAACTTCATCACCAACTTGTGCAAACACCTAAGCTTGGGGAGGTTGCACCTACGTGAGCATCATCTTATCCATCTTTACCTTCAAATCATTTTATTTTGTTTTGTTATTGTCTTGCATATCATATTTGTATTTCGGTTTGCATATTTTATTTTCAGTTTTGCATTTTGTGTTGCATTTGTTATTTCGGTTTGCATTGTTTAGTGTCATTTTATTTTCAGTTTTGCATTTAAAAATTAAAAAACACATAAAAACTTTACCAAAATGGATTCTAGTGTTGAAATGAACAATTTTGGTCAATATTTTGGAGAGTCATTAATGGATGCTTGATATAGAATGAAGGATATTAATAAAAATGGTGTCAACAAGCATACCCCTGCTACTTTGATAAGAAACTTTTATAATGGTCTAGATGGTTGGTCAAAATGTTTTCTAGACTCATTGACTAATGGAAGATTTGCTTCGGGTAATCCCTCACATGCTAATAATTTAATGGAAAATTATTTGGGAGTTCTATAGAAACAAAAGATGAAACTGGGATCAAACAACTAAAAGTTTCTATTGATAAGTCAATATTAGATCTACAAAACTATGTGGAAGAGTGTCCTACTAAAAATGAAATACGCTCTTTCATCCTTTACTCAAAAACTAGGATGAAGAAAACTAATGACACTCTTTCTAAAATTGCTTCAAGAATGGAAATGATAGAAAACAATGCCAAGTCTAAAAAGGGAGCAACTAAGAAATTTAATGACAAAATATTTTCTATGCTAGAAATTTTGGAAAGGAATCTTGAAGAATCTGTTAAAGAAGAGAAAGATCTCAAAATAGCTTTGGATGCATTATTAAGAAAGAGAAATGAATGAAAAGTTGAGGAAGTTAAAATGCTTAGTGAAGTCAAGGAACCACTACTTGACTTAGATAATTGTAGCTTGCATGAATTAATATCTATCTTACAAAAAATTGCAAGTGATCCTTCCATCAACTCCAACCAAGCAGGTTTTGGTTCTTATATTGCTAATCATGTTTTAAAAGAAAAGATTGCTAGGTACAACCAAGAAGCTATGATCCCACCTAAGCTTGGGGATGTATGGATTCCCAAAGTACTAGTAACCATCGGAAAAGAGACACACCATGCTATATTAGATCTAGGATCTAGTGTCTCTGTTTTATCTAAAGAATTATATGAAGTTCTTGAATTAAAGAATCTTGAAAAATGCTCTATTGAACTTGCACTTGTTGATGACTACATTAAACATGCTTTAGGAAAAGTAAGTGATGTTATGGTAGAGTTGCATATGACATTTGTACCTGTTGACTTTCTAATCATGGATATGGGGAATAAAACCTCTAGTCCAATTATTCTTGGAAGACTTTTTCTTCGTACCACAGGTGCTATCATTGATTCAAAAGAAGGACATGTGAAGTTTCAGTTTCCACACAAAAAGTGCATGGAACACTTCCCAAGGAAGAGGGACATACCAAAGTTCAAGCTTCCTCATGAGCTTCGTCCATCATAAATATCAAGTAAGAAGCCTAGCTATATGGCTATAAAGAAAGCGCTTTACGGGAGGCAATCCGGTTGTTTTTATTTTTGATTTTCTTTGTGTCCTCTTGCTGTAACAAGAGATTTAGTTTTTAGTTTTGTTTCTGGAAATTTTAATAAAGTGCCAAGTTTTACCCATTTTGGTTTGAAAAAGTTGCTATTTGCATTCGGAGATTTTATTCCAGCACGAATCTATGCATGGTTTGATTTTACATTCCAATTATGTAACTCCGAAAGAGCTGAAATATTTACTATAACTGCAGCTTTTCATCCTCTGTATGCATGAATTTTTTCAGATTTTTTCTACATTCTTAAGCTGGGTAGAAAAATGCGTTTCACAGCTGCTGTTTTTCTTGACAGATTCTGTCCCATTTTATTTGATTCATTCTTTGAGGATGGCGTTTTGGTGCCCGGATGCACCTGCACCCGGTTTTTGTTTTCGAAATTTGAAAAATACGAAAACGCTTCAAAAAAATCTGAAAAACATTGGGCAGAAACATACGCAAGTGTCGAACACTCGTGTAAAATTTCAACAGAAAATAACAATTTTTTGCTCTGTGCAAAAAAAGACAAATTTCTGACAAAAACTGAGATCACGAGTGTTCGACACTTGTAGAAAAATTTTAATATGTTTTTTGTCAGAAATTTGTCTTTTTTGCACAGAGTAGAAAAATTGGTATTTTCTTTCTAAATTTTTCACGAGTGTTCGACACTTGCGTATGTTTGTGTCCAATTTTTTTCAGATTTTTACGAAGCATTTTCGAATTTTGAAAAATCAAAAGCTAACCGGGTGCAGGTGCACCCGGGTGCCAAAGTGAATTTCCGGCATTCTTTGAACTTTTAACTTGAATCTTTTTGATCCAATTGAGTTTATAAGTAGGCATACAACATTATACACTTTCTGGGATATTTATATGAATTTTTGTTTAAGGATTTTATGCAGCAAGCAATTCATTTGGCTATCACTACTAATGTCACCCCACAGAAAAGAAATGGGAGAAACAGTGTTTTGAAGTTTTTTCACAGGGATTAGATGAGATGCACCAAGAGCTATCCAACGATGGTGAAGACCATAAGCTTGGGGATGTGAAGACAACCCCACTGGTCCAACACACTCTCGGTCTGCACACGTCTAACTTCTGTTTTTCGATCAATGCACTTTATCGCATAAACTTGGAGCGTCTTTTATTTGCTTTTTATTTTGGTTTGATTTTTGTTTTGAGACCACCACTATCATTTTTATATGAGAGAGCTACTGGAAATGTGGGTTGAATTAAGTTGGATGCTATTAAAAAGATTGGGAAAGGGATGTTTGAGTTGATTTAAAAAGATACATATAGTTGCATGATTCATGTGCTTTTTAATGAGTGTTAATATGCAAGTGTTTTATCAAGAGCTATCTCTTATTCATGTTTTGATGCTGAATGTTACTTTACTTTGTTTAACATGGATTGGTTAGTTCTATGGACACTTGTGCATGCATTTAGACGGTCAACTTTCTCCCTTTTGCTAGCCCAAAAATTCCAACAAGTAAAAACTTGTTTTCCAACACCTTCAACCAAAGTTTTTCCAGTGAGTCCACCATATCTACCTATTAGCTTTATGCTATTCCGAGTATGTTTATCATGTTATTTTGTATTATCTATACCTCTGAATTTAAATGCTTATGTTATTGATTGTTATGGGAAAAGTTGGTTAAAAGCTCTCACACCTTACTTTTATTGCACTTAATAAACATGAACCATTGTGATTAAAATTATGAAGCTGTGAGCTTGACAAGAGTCTTGGTTGGGGGTTAGCCCATATGTGTTGTCACATGGCAAGGTTTCAACATTTTCTTAATTATATTTAGTTGATATCATGTACTTTTGTTTATGGATGCCTATCATAGTGCCAAATAAATGTGGAAACTAAGTAAGTTTAAGTAGTTTGTACAAATGGCTAGAGAGACACCTGGGCCGCTAATCTAAGCCATGCATCATTCATGGTGGAAATTTACTTACATGCTACTGTGAACCTTCAGTGATGCACCTCATAATAAAAAGCTATATCAATAGTAAATAAAAAGGGTGTTGAGATTGTTCCTTATGTTTGTTTGTCTTGTCATTTTGACATGGGCCTGTTCCATGTCCTGGGACAAGAGGTACCCCAGTTGACTCTCTTGATGACGCTATTTTTACAATGACTTTAACTTGAACTTGCTTGGTAGCCTAAATTGAGTAACACCATGGTGTAGGTACTCGTATTCACGGGGCATGAAGCTTTCAACCCATACTTTGTCAAGAACACTACTCATATTTGCTTTCACTTTAAACTTTAACCATTCAAGATGTTATGATGGGGGTAATGAGAGCTTGACACCAATGAATACCACATTGCAAACATTAACTTAAGTAGAAGCATTTGGAAGTTAGATGAAACTTATTCATGTTTTACCTCTACTCATTTATATATCTTTCCAAAGTGTCCACCTTTTATATTCAGATTTACAAGAGTACTCTATGACCATCATAGGATGTTTTTACTTTTTCATTATGCATACATTTGTGTCGGGGATATAACCCCGGGTACCTCAGAGTTGATACAGTAGAAGGAAGAGACAATAAATCAATACGTTTAAGATAAAGGAAAAGCAGAGGAAGGCAGTCTGAGCCGACTTTGGCATGGCCCAGGCCGACATTCCAGTCGTTGATCCGGCATAGCATTATGTCGGATCCTTTAACCCGGTTGGGCCGAGTCTCCACTACCGACGTACCCCGCAGGCCGCATCCTCTGCACCGGCTCCTCATGATGGCACCTCGTCACGCCGACATAGGCTTATGTCGGCAGCACCACTCCCGGGTCAATTCACCTTAGCCACTCATCCGACCGGGCCGGCGCCCGGGTCCCCATGCCGGGTAAGCACTGCTACCTCGGTACGCCCCGGATCTCCTTCAACCAGCATCCAGACTGCCAAGATACTCCAGGCCGACATATCATATGTTGGCTGACCAAGTTATCCCGGATGGCCCGCTCTCCGCTCCCGAGCCCGGGCCGACATACGAGGCACTTCATCACTCCATGACCGACACAGACGCCCACCAATGGCACAGTCTATGTCGGTTCTCTTCATCGACTACTCTCTACAGATGCCGGGTCTTGGGACGCCCCTGGCTCAGACCGGCATAAGCTCCCTCGACAAGTACAAGATGCCCCTGCCACACAAGAGAAGACAAGACGGTGGCATGGCCACAGTAGCGTGGATGTGACAAAAGTACAAGTGGTGACATAGGCCACAGTGCGGACAAGACCCCAGTAGTCAATTACGGCAACAGTGCTGGACCCATGCCGTGCATAGTGACCTGTGGGCCATCTCTTGTCCCCTGGGCTCCCCTTTATAAGGAGCACCAGGGGTAGCGCACAGGCGGGACGGCGCGGGGCAAGAGCACCCGACCCGGGTCTCGTTCTTTCTTCAGCTCCCTTGGAGCCTTCTTCCTCCTCTGGAGACACAGCTCTAGGAGCCACCTTGTAGCTCTCATATACACCATTTTATACAGATCAGACAAGCAGGAGTAGGAGTTTTACCTCCTCACGAGGGCCCCGAACCTGGGTAAACCGCGTGCGTGCTTCATCGTGTGTGCGTATTCCTACGCATAATCCCTTCCCGAATCCTCTAGCGTCCATCGGCCCCTAAACTTAAGCCTACCCCTAGGCATCTGTCGTTCACCACGACGACAGTTGGCGCCCACCGTGGGGCTGGTAGTGGCGTTTGCTGGGCTAATTTCGGACGGGACCTTCTTCATCGACTCCGGCGAGCACCTCGCGTAGCGTCGTGGGGTTTCCGCTCGCCGGGCCGCTTCATGAAGCTCTTCATCACCGGCACCAACGTCGTCAACAAGGCTACGGTCGGCTCACCGTGCCTCTGGCTAGCTCGGCGTCTCTACGTCAACACCGCCGCCGCGCTCGCTAACCTCTCTGGCATCTCCAACCGCACTCGGGGGCTGGCATGGCCATCGCCGCTCCTGGCGTCCGCGTCGCCATCAACGTCTTACCCGTGCCAGTTCTGCCTCGTCCGGCTTCGCCTGCTACCCAGTTACCCTGGATCCGGCATCGCATCGGTCAGCTTCGCCTGAGCCCGATAGCCTCACCACCGGCTTCACGCTGTGACCGGGTTCGCCCGGGGTTTGACATCGACATGGCTTCTGCGCGCTCACTCCTTTGTCACCATCGCTGTGCCTGCACCCGGGGACTGCGGCGTCCGTGCCGTCCTTCCCGCTCGGCCCGGTGGCTCTACATCGACTCTGTCATCGTTATCCGGCTCGGCGTCAGCCGCGTCTGTGCGCGTCTAGGTGCCCACTGCATCCGTGCACGCCTGCGGGCGGCAGGCCGAATCAGAGGTATGGCGGCCACCGATGGATGTGGCGTCATGGCCAAGTAAAGTAGAGAAGCTATAGAGAAAATCTTGTGTCGGCTTGGAGGTACAGGCCGAGTTAGTAAATAGGGGAAAAAGAGAGTTGGATCCTGGCGGGCTAGAGTATGTCATTGGGAAAAAGTCAGTGGCCGAGATAAAGACGGTCAGCAGTGGTATGTCGGCCGAGTGTGTATACCGAGTAAAAGGACTCGGTTTGAGTCGTGTGCCAATAAAGAGCCCGGCCGAGTAAGATGATAACTCGGCTGTGTCTTGTAGTAACCGACATAAGTATCATGTCGGCTGGAAATAGACCAGCTGAGTTAGCATGGCCGAGATAAAGCTAGCAGATAACTGCCGAGATAATCTACCGACGAAGACAGTATGTCGGCCAAAGAGAAAATCTGGCATACTGTTGCCGATAAAAGCGTGCCGACTCTGCACGTATCGGCTCTGTTTGGTTGCCCGACTGGGCAAAACCCAGCTTTTACCATGCAGGTCTCGCTCGTCTTCGACTCGGCTTGGACGCCCCAGACTGGGCAAGCCTGTATGCCTCCGTGTAACCAGCATCAGCAATGCAATGTAAGTATTTACCGCGTGAATATTAGTACCAAGCATAGGAGGGTAACCTCCAAAGTTGCTCGGGGGGGACTGCCCCTTCGTATCTAGCTTAAATATTTTTCCCCTGGTGCGAGGTGTCTTGACCCGGGGACTGGCCGGCCAGTCAGTTTTATGTTTACTCCTAGGTAATAAAAGTGACTCGGGGACTGGGTTAAGACCGAGTCCGCATCTTCATGCGTAGTTCTGCCGATTCTGTCATATGCTAAAATTAAATTCATCTATTAGCAAAGTTGTTGTTAAGTTTAAATACTCTTTATAAATATGCTTGGACTAACCCGGTATGGTGGTATTGGTTCTAACCGAGTGAGTGCTCATCATCAAAATCTCGATCTTGTTGGTTATCCCGAATCGCCGTTTATGCCGGCTTGCCAAATATCACGGCATCAACCCATATCTCCGAATCGCTGTTTATGTCAGCTCGCCAAAAATCACGGCATCACCCGTTCATATCGCCAAGTATCATGGCATCGACAAAAACGTCGGATCACCACATATCTCGGTTCTCCATGTATGCCGGCAAGGCCGGTGGACTTCATGTCCGTGATGCCAGCAAAATCTGGTGGACCCCGCGTCCAAAAACCGACATAGCCCATGTTGGCAATATGTTGATGAGACATTGCCCAGGTTGGCACCATGTCAAAACAGCCCGAGCAGGCTCTACGGAAAATCCGACATAGCCCATGCTGGCCATATGTCGATGAGACATTGCCCAGGTTGGCAATATGTCAAAACAGCCCAAGCAGGCTTTACGGAAAATCCGACATAGCCTATGCTGGCCATATGTCGATGAGACATTGCCCAGGTTGGCACCATGTCAAAATAGCCCGAGTAGGCTCTACGGAAAATCCGACATAGCCCATGCTGGCCATATGTCGATGAGACATTGCCCAGGTTGGCAATATGTCAAAACAGCCCAAGCAGGCTTTACGGAAAATCCGACATAGCCTATGCTGGCCATATGTCGATGAGACATTGCCCAGGTTGGCAATATGTCAAAACAGCCCAAGCAGGCTCTACGGAAAAACCGACATAGCCCATGTTGGCAATATGTCGATGAGACATTGCCCAGGTTGGCACCATGTCAAAACAGCCCAAGCAGGCTCTACGGAAAAACCGACATAGCCCATGTTGGCAATATGTCGATGAGACATTGCCCAGGTTGGCACCATGTCAAAACAGCCCGAGCAGGCTCTACGGAAAAACTGACATAGCCCATGCTGGCCATATGTCGATGAGACATTGCCCAGGTTGGCAATATGTCAAAGCAGCCCAAGCAGGCTATATGTTGGTCCAGCTAAAAGCTGCCGACATAATACTACGGTAATGCCCAAGAAGGCTAGAAACCGGTATACAATAATGCCCAAGCAGGCTATATGTCGGTCCAGCTAAATGCTGCCGACATAACATTACGGTAATGCCCAAGAAGGCTAGAAACCGGTATACAATAATGCCCATGCTGGCAATACGACCGACATGCGCGTGTCGGTTGTTTAAAAAGTAATAATGCCCAAGCAGGCTATATGTCGGTCCAGCTAATGACCGACATACGACTTCAGTATACGCCCAGAGTGGCTAAAAACCGACATACGCCTTCGCTAAGGCCCGAGATGGCTAAAAACCAGCATATGATGATTCACAAGCGGGATGTATGACGGTCAGGCTCATGCTGTTGATATACGACTTCGATAACACCCAGAAGGCTAAAAACCCGAGTTGGCTATAAACCAACCTATGACAGTGGTCATAAGGCTTTGTGTCAATTCGGCCCACGCAGGCAATATATATACGTCGATTTAGCCCCAGAAGACTAAGTGCTGATGAGACCTAGCCCGGCTTGGTTGTACGGTTGTTCAGCCCGTGTAGGCTATATGTTGAGGACAACTCTGAGATATCAGTTTTCGGTAAGACTGTGCACGACTCTACGAGTCCCACATAGCCTCGCGGACTACTGTCGGGGATATAACCCCGGGTACCTCAGAGTTGATACAGTAGAAGGAAGAGACAACAAACAAATACGTTTAAGATAAAGGAAAAGCAGAGGAAGGCAGCCTGAGCCGACTTTGGCATGGCCCAGGCCGACATTCCAGTCGTTGATCCGGCATAGGATTATGTCGGATCCTTTAACCCGGTTGGGCCAATTCTCCACTACCGACGTACCCTGCAGGCCGCATCCTCTGCACCGGCTCCTCATGATGGCACCTCGTCACGCCGACATAGGCTTATGTCGGCAGCACCACTCCCGGGTCAATTCACCTTAGCCACTCATCCGGCCGGGCCGGCGCCCGGGTCCCCATGCCGGGTAAGCACTGCTACCTCGGTACGCCCCGGATCTCCTTCGACCGGCATCCAGACTGCCAAGATACTCCAGGCCGACATATCATATGTCGGCTGACCAAGTTATCCCGGACGGCCCGCTCTCCGCTCCCGAGCCCGGGCCGACATACAAGGCACTTCATCACTCCATGACCGACACAGACGCCCACCAATGGCACAGTCTATGTCGGTTCTCTTCATCGACTACTCTCTACAGATGCCGGGTCTTGGGACGCCCCTGGCTCAGACTGGTATAAGCTCCCTCGACAAGTACAAGATGCCCCTGCGACACAGGAGAAGACAAGACGGTGGCATGGCCACAGTAGCGTGGATGTGACAATAGTACAAGTGGTGACATAGGCCACAGTGCGGACAAGACCCCAGTAGTCAATTACGGCAACAGTGCTGGACCCATGCCGTGTATAGTGACCTGTGGGCCATCTCTTGTCCCCTGGGCTCCCCTTTATAAGGAGCACCAGGGGTAGCACACAGGCGGGACGGCGCGGGGCAGGAGCACCCGACCCGGGTCTCGTTCTTTCTTCAGCTCCCTTGGAGCCTTCTTCCTCCTCTGGAGACACAACTCTAGAAGCCACCTTGTAGCTCTCATATACACCATTTTATACAGACCAGACAAGCAGGAGTAGGGGTTTTACCTCCTCACGAGGGCCCCGAACCTGGGTAAACCGCGTGTGTGCTTCATCGTGTGTGCGTATTCCTACGCATAATCCCTCCCCGAATCCTCTAGCGTCCATCGGCCCCTAAACTTAAGCCTACCCCTAGGCATCTGTCGTTCACCACGACGACAATTTGGTCCATAGTACTTTCTTCTATGTTGCACTTTGTGAATTATCATTGAACATCCTTACATTGAATATTTGATATCACTTTATAATCTATCTTGCATATTGCTACTCCTTTGAAGAATTAATCATTTGACTCGATGTAGCAATAGTAATCATCTTTGATATCCATTGATAGTATTAAAATGCAAAGTCCATGTTGGTTTTATCACCTTTATACTCGAGGACGAGTATAGGTTAAGATTGGGGATGTTGATGCATGTAAAATGCATACATGAACTTTGCATTATAATACTCATATTTCAATCATATTTGCATCATATAAGGGTTATATCATTGTTTTATAATGATTTTAGGAAGATTTCACAGTTTTCCTATTTTTCTGGAATTAACCCTGCACTCGCAGAAAACCCTATTTCCTATATTTTGATGTTTCAGGGACCCAAACGACGTCCAAATGACCTGAAAACTTACGAGCATCGGTTTTTGGAAGGAACAAAGCATAGGAGCGAAGGAAGCGAACAAACGGAGGCCCAAGGGCCAGAAGAGGGTGGCCCACGCGGCCAGATTCCTAGGCCGTGTGGGACCCACCATCTGGGCCTCGAGGCTCCGTTGCCATCGATCTTTTCTCCAGAACCTTCGTCTTGACCTAAAACCGACTATAAAAATAGTCCCCGACGCCCTTCGGAAGAGAGGCCACCGAAAACACAGAAACACCGAAACAGAGATCTGGAGCTGCAGATTGGAGGGGGGAAACTCTGGCAGAGCGCTGTCGGCGTGGTCTCCATCTCCCCCAACGACATCTCCACCGTCTCCATGATGAAGAGGGAGTAGTCCACCTCTGGACTATGGGTTTGTGGAAGTAACTTATGTATCTCTCCTCTCTCTTGAGCTTCACTAATTAGCACCGTATGAGCTGCCGAACATGATTACGGTCATCTATGTAATTCCTTTGTGGTGGATCTCTTTATGAGTTAATATATGTTTGAGATTGCAATTGTTTTCTTTCAGATATGAAAGTAGATGCATATTATGTACCCCGTTCTTGTTTACTTGTTTTGATCAAGCATGTGTATGAGAGCGTGTGTGAGGGAACGTGTGCATTAGTTGGGGTAATGAGGGGGTGGCTAGTGCGGTGAAAGTGAGAGAAGTTCCACGATCCACTTGGATATTTTTACCTTACTTTGTTGCCTCACTACGGATAAAGAAAAATACCATGCTACCGGAGGTGTGGGTGTGACCATTGCCACTTCTCCATGACTAGATCTAGCATGTTCTTATTTTAACTTCATGTCATAAGACTTAAAGCTATACTCTGATTTATCTTAATTACTGAGGTGCTAAGATTTAGTTCACATCTTGGTGGAGTATAAGAGAGATTAATAAACAAAAGATCTCTATGTTAAGACGTGATGCCCATATAATTAGTAACTTGTCATGAAACCTTTTTGTTGCAATCTCATATGTCAATTCTAGTGTTCCATTATCTAACACTTTATTAAAAAGAGAATGCATTTGTGAAACCATGAACCCCGGTCCATTTTTAATCATAAGAAACACCTTTCCAACAACTTATAATCATTTTCTATTTTCTGCCATTTAAAAATCCGAAAATACAAAAATACTTTTATATCTTGCATTCACAATACAAAACCCAAAAAATATCATCCATCATTGTTTCCACCATCCTTGCATATTTATTTATCATCATTGCATATTTATTTCTTTTTTTGCATTTGTTATATTTTCATATCATTCTCACACCTTGTGCTTGACAACCACTTGGTGAGGTTGAGGGCACAAAACAATTTACTTTGTTTTGCAGGTTTTCAAGAGAATGATAAGAAGATAAATCTTTCACTACTGATTCCCCGAGAGTTCGATATTAAACCCTCGAGTCACCCCTTGTGGGGAAACCATCTTTCCTATACTACACACTCTGCGCTTGGAGTCTCAACCTAAGCTAAGTTCAAGGCCATCAATGGTCAAGGACCTAGAAGTAATATTTGGAAAGGGTCCTGGCGGTCAATCTGTTCCGAATAACGCTTCTACTTGACACACGCCCATGTGGAAGAAGAAATCTATATTTTGGGAGCTACCCTATTGGAAAGTCCTAGAGGTCCGCTCTGCAATTGACGTGATGCATGTGACGAAGAATCTTTGCGTGAACCTGCTACGCTTCTTGGGCGTGTATGGGAAGAAAAAAGATACACCGGAAGCACGGCAGGAACAGCAACGTATGAAAGACCCAGAAGGCCTGCATCCAGAACGGTTTCGAGGTCCTGCCAGCTACGCTCTTACTAAAGCAGAGAAGGAAATCTTTTTTGAATGCCTGAGCAGTATCAAGGTCTGATGACCCACATGTATAGGGGATCTATCGTAGTCCTTTCGATAAGTAAGAGTGTCGAACCCAACAAGGAGCAGAAGGTGTTGACAAGTAGTTTTCAGCAAGGTTTCACTGCAAGCACTAAAAGAGAAATGTTTTTGGATTTTTTATTTAAAGAACAAATGAAGAACAAGTAAATAAAAGAGTGCTACAATAATTGCAGCAAATAGCCCAATCCTTTTAAGCTCAAAGGACAGGCCGGTTGTGTTACTTATGAAGATTAAAACGTTCTCGAGGACACATGGGAGTTTCTGCCTAGCCAGTTTCATTGCACGCCGGTGATTAACCTTCAATGTTTTGATAAAGTGCTGTGTGGGTGGACCTATGCTAATGCACTGCCCTTACTTGGACAAATACATACTTGTGATTAAACCCCTTGCAAGCATCCGCAACTACAAGAAAGTAATTAAGATAAAAACCTAACCACAGTTATAAACTCAGAGACCCTACGCTCCCTAGTGCACTAGTTCACAAATTGGGGTTTAGGTTTCTGTCACTCCTGAAACCCTACCATAAGCAAACTAAATACACTATGCATTCCCCTAGGCCCTTTTTAAAGGTGAAGTATCATGTAGTCGACGTTCACACGATACCACTAGAGGAATAACACCACAACATAAATCAAACCATTAAATATTACTCAACATTATGCAATTACTAGCAACTAGGCTTTCCCCATGTCCTCAAGAACCAAACAAACTACTCACAAGACATCATATAGATCATGATCAGAGGTGATATGAATAAGGGTAACAATCTGATCGTAAAGATAATTCACCGATAAAACTCTCAAGCATCAACTACAAGTAGTAATCAATACCCGGGATACGATTCCAATGAACTAGTAATAAAACAATGACGATTGCTACAGCGGGATGAGATGGGACGGTGACGGTGATGATGATGGAGATTTTGTTGATGATGATCCCGATGATGCTTGGCGTGATGGCGATGACGATGGCGGCGATTCCCCCCCTCCGGGAGGGAAATTCCCCGGCAGATTTCTCCCTGCCGGAGCTCTTCTTCTCTCTGTCTGGTTTCCGCCTCGTGGAGGCAGCGGAAAAATTCCTCTTCGATGCCCCCGATGTTTTTAGGTCAAGGGTCAATAATACGCCGAAGGGGAGACGGAGAGGGACCACAGGGGCCAGGGGCGGGCCCCTGCCGCGGCCAAGGGTGGGCCCGCGGCTGCAGGCCGCCCCTGCCCCTGGGAGCTCGCCTCCGTGCCCCCTTTCGGCTCTATGACTAATTCTTCGTAATATTGACTTTCTTATTTTCCTAGAATTTTCTGAGCTTCCGACGTCTGGTATCTTGACAGGTACTTTTCCAGCTGATTTCTGGCTCCGGCAGATGCATCCCCAATAATTGCCAATCATGCAAAATAAGATAAAATAACATAAGTATTGCATCATACTATGAAATATATCAATGAATAAAGATGAATTATGATGTAAAGTAGTGATGCAAAATGGACGTATCAACTCCCCCAAGCTTAGACTCCGCTTGTCCCCAAGCGAAAACTGAACTCGGTGAACATGACCACAGGTTTATAGAGTGAAGTGTCGATAAATGAAGAATACGAACATGAACCATCAGTATTTACTCATCAATACACAAATATATCTTAAACAGCAACCTTTCTCTCATAAAGCTTCTCAAAGACAAGTAATGTAACTACAACATGTTAAGGTGAAAGAGGACAGAAACTTATTAAGCAAAGACAAAACGAGACTATGCTTAAGAAACAATTATACTTATCAGCCCATATTTCAAGAAAGATTCATTTAAATGCTTCAACCATCCGATCATCTTCCCACGAGTTGCAAATCATCAAAGTTATATCCTTATAAAAGAGTTAGAACAGACATAAGAAAAAATGAATAACTATCATGAGACATAAAAGACATAATGTAGATATCATACTTGCTTAACATCAAAATTCAACACTGTGGGTTTGCTTGTAGAAGGTAGAGGAAGTGGGTGAACTGACTCAACAATAAGTAAAAGAGAGGCCCTTCGCAAAGGGAAGCAGGGATTAGTCATGTGCTAGAGCTTTTTGGTTTTTAAAACAGAAGTAAAATGATTTTGAGGTATGCATGTTTTCATCAACGACTACACAACGGAGAAACTATCTAGTCCCCCATGACAAGCAAGGTTTTTAGACTTGTGAGAGCAGCTAGTTTTTAGAGGAGCGAGTATGCTCCTCTTTCTCCTTGGTTTCACCACTGTCCAATGTTTGAGCTGATTTCTCAGATTTGCATTGCACGGAGGAGAATTGTGAGTTATATTTATATTTTTGCTTAAGCTGCTCTCGGGTTGATTCAAGTGAAGACGTATTCCATCTAAAGCTGAGAATGGTTTTCGTTTACCCGGGTGTATTGGTTCAGTTTCTCCACGTGGGCTTATTTGGTTTGGTTGTAAATGGGCTAAGTACGTGAACAGTTGGGTTTAGTTCGGTGTCACGTAAAAATCAGTTAGGTATGGTCAGGTATGGGTTCCAACTGTTCCAGATCCAACAGGCTCGACCCATGGTTTTTCAACCGGTTCCTCAGATTGGTTCCTTGGTCTTGCTCACTGCTGGCTCTCTTCCCCGTTCCTTTCTTCCGCCGCCGCCGCCCCTCGCGGCTCCTGCGATGCGAGCCGCCGTCGCCTCTCGGGGCTCCAGCGCTACCAAGCACGTGGCTGAAGAACGCCCACCACTACCGCCACCACTCCAAGAACGCCCACCGCCACCGCCGCCCATGCTTGTGACAGTTCCCTTATCTTCCTCATAGACGAGCACGCGTTAGCGGCAGGCTGAGGCACCAGTGCTGCCTCATCAGCGAAGGCGTCGGCATGGCGGATTCGCCAAAGGTGAGGCCGCAAACCTCTGTTAAAGCTATATATCTAGTCTAGATCCATCACGGTGATAACTTTAGGGTTTTGCCCTACTAATGCTTAAACCAGAGAGAGAGAGTGACCGAGAGGGAGAGAGAGAGAGGGGGGTGTCTACCTTCGCCGGGGAATGGCGTCGAGCTTGAGCTGCCGTCGGCCATGGGGAGTGATGGCAGTGGTGATGTACGTGGCTGATGGTGGCGAGTGCGGCGGCGGTGCTTCCTGTGACTAGCGCTAACCCTAGATCGGATGGATTATCGGTGGGGTGCTGGGCAACGGTGAACCTCGTGACTCGTGCCCCGGCCCCCACCTGTCTTTATAGCGCTGCCACAGGGGCACACCAACCATGGATAAGGTTGGGCGCCCCGATCCGGGCGCGTTGACCATGGGTGCGGTGTGACCGTTGGGTCACACCGTTGGAGATCATCCCAACAACCTCTCCATGGTCGCCGCACAGGACGAGCCCGATTCTAGTTGTCCAGGACGTAATTCTGTTGCCGCAGGATGAGGCCTTTGCGGTAGAACACCACCCTTGGCACCAGCAACGCCAACGTGCGTCTTCCCATCAGCGCCGTCGTGAAGCATAGGCCGCCGTCTGAGCGACTGGTGTTTGCGAACGACATCCGCGCCAGGCACCGCAGACGTGTGTCTCCCAATTGGCGTCGTCGCGAAGCACACGCCGCCGTATGGGCCACTGCTGCACGGGAACGTTAGCCGCACCATCTCGGTCGGCACCGCCGCCGGGATAAAAGTGAGCATCTTGTTGGAGTCAAACGATCGCTCAGCTGGCCAAGCACCGCATGGGCCGGTCCGCGAGAACAGCTGGTCAGCTACGGGGGCAGCGCTCGATTTGCACTTGGCTCATTGGTGCAGTATGTAAACCCATTTGATTAAACGGTTCTTAATTCACCTGTAAACGGTTTGAACCCATGGTTGAAGACGTGGTTTAGTTCAGTTTGGGTAAAAAATCTAGCAGGCTTGGTTTTGGTTGGGTTGAAGTAAATATTAAGTAGGTATGGTTTAGGTTCGGGTGCCAAGTTAGCTAGCGCGGGTTTGGTTGAGGTATGGTCTAGTTGTCAAACCATTCTCAGCTTTAATTCCATCGACACCGGGTGAAAAGGGGGGAAATGACCTTGCTCGTCACAAGTTATATCTAGCTCTCTACTGCTCCCTCATGAGCTTAAAACAGAGGCACAAAAAGGAGTATTTTGAATTTATAAAGGTAGCACATGACAAATTTACTTGGAATGGCAAGAAATACCATACATAGGTAGATATGGTGGACACAACTGGCAAGAAAGTTTGGCTTTGGGGAATGGATGCACGAGTGAACCATACACTCAGTACAGGGCTTTAGGCTAGAAAGGCTTTACAGCAAACAAACAGTGTTGAGAGATGTAAATCAACTATGCTATCAAAAACAATATGTCAAACATGCAACATGAAGCCTATCATCACTGTCAGAAATAAATCTAACACAAAGGTGTATGAGCTAGAAGGTTCACAAGCATGTAAGACATACAAGATAGTGTATTTGCAATCAAATTCTTCTTCCTTACTCCAGCACCAAAGTAATTATTGCAATTTAAACAAATCCATGCTTATCGATACCGAATAAACTTCTGCTCATTCACCCAATGTCAAATCATTACTTACCACAAGATCAGCAGATGAGAGAGATTGCCATAATAAAATATAAAGTGCAGAAGAATAGAAGATACTTCTCATTTATATTCCATTATAGAAAACCACACACCAACGGATATAAAGGACTCACAAGGAGTGACAAGACACAGTGCAAAACCATACTACAAGATAACTTCTCTACTCATGATACGACTCACAAGACTGCGAAAAAATAAAAGACATAAGATAAAGATACCGGGGCACTCCCCCAAGCTTGGAACAAGCCAAGGGAGTGTTGTTACCCATAGTGCTCGAATTTATGAGGAAGACTTCCTGCTCCATCACTCGTCGCCAAACTTCCACGGGAGGTGCTTCCCGTCAACGAAAGACGAACGAGTCTCTTCGGACCTGAAACTTGCAGCGGAGCTTATACGCTTAAATCTAAGTTCATACTCACACATCTGATTGTGAAGATCATAGATCTGTGCTTGCAGATTGGCGGTCTCGTTCTCCAATAGAAAGATCTTCTCCCTTAATTCTTCGGTCTCTTGCTTGTGAAGATCAGTAAGCTCAGCAATGATGCGGTAATTGACGCTTACTCCACGCTCGATCATCTTCTTGTACTCGAAAACCTCCTGTTCAACCTCTTCTAACCTTGTCTTCACATCCCCCTCCTTCTTAGGGCCTTGAAGATCTTGCTTATGAAGCACGCCATCCTTGAGCTGAAGAACTTGAGGATGCATCTTGACCTCAGCTAAGTAGGGGTTGATGACGTTCTTGAAGAAATCATCCTTAGAAGTGCTTGGAGAAGTCATGGCGGCTAGGGTTCGGACAAAAATGATCTGCTAGAAAAACTCAAAACGAAAGCACAACGAAAAACACAGGATACGCTTCTCGAAAAATTCGGGGAAATATATAGCGAAAATTTTTGCAATAAAAGGAAGGCGACGGGACTAGGCGGAGTCGGAGGCGGTGTCCAGGGGCCAGGGGTGGGTCCCCATCGCGGACTGGGGTGGGGCCGCAGCAGAGGGCCGCCTCTGCCCCCTGGAGTCCGTCTTGTACTCCGTCCAGTCTCCGAATTTTCCTAATTTTTGAGAAATAATTAATATGAATTTTTTGGAATTTTCCAAGGTACTTTCCTTACCGAAACAGTTACCTATTCGTTTTCTGATTCTGGAGTCTTCCGGTATTTGGTCTCGATAAGTTCTTTCGAAGAGGCCACTTGAATAACATCGGCATCTTTTTCCAAGGGATTACCGGAGATGTAGTGCTTAAGTCGCTGACCATTCACCACTTGAGGTTTGTCTCCATCAAGATTATTAATCTGTATAGCTCCGGAGCGATAGACTTCCTCAA
>QRDG01000990.1:0-141377 GCA_012064385.1 Puccinellia tenuiflora | reverse complement strand
CCATAAAGTCAAACCCCCAACAATCAAAAGGTTCAATAACAAGAGAATAATTCATAGGCATTTCATTACGTCTACTAATGTTACCGACCCTTTGACACTCATCACAAGATGAAACAAACTTTTTAGCATCCTTAAATAAAGTAGGCCAATAAAAACCTGATTGAAGAACCTTATGTGCAGTCCTTTCACCTGCGTGATGTCCTCCATAATCACTATTGTGGCACTTCCTCAATACCTCCTCCTGTTCATGCTCAGGAATACATCTCCTCAAGATTCCATCAGCTCCCTCCTTGTATAAATGTGGGTCATCCCAAAAGTAATGCCTCAAGTCATAGAAGAATTTCTTTTTCTGTTGATAAGTAAAACTTGGAGGCAAAAATTTCGAGACAATAAAATTAGCATAATCAGCATACCAAGGAGCATCATGAGAAGTTACCTTAACGACGGCAAGTTGTTCGTCAGGGAAACTATCATTTACAGGGATGGGATCATGAGGAATATTTTCCATTCTAGACAAATTATCAGCTACAGGATTTTCTGCACCTTTTCTATCAACAATATGCAAATCAAACTCTTGCAGCAAAAGCACCCATCTAATAAGTCTAGGCTTAGCATCTTTCTTCTCCATAAGGTACTTAATTGCAGCATGGTCAGTATGAATAGTTACTTTAGAGTCCACAATATATTGTCTAAATTTATCACAAGCAAAAACGACAGCTAAAAATTCCTTTTCAGTGGTTGCATAATTTTTCTGTGCACTATCCAAAGTTTTACTAGCATAATGAATTACATTCAATTTCTTATCAATTCTTTGGCCAAGGACAGCCCCTACAGCATAATCACTAGCATCACACAAAATTTCAAAGGGTAAATTCCAATCAGGCGGTTGAACTGTAGGAGCGGTGATTAAAGCCCTTTTAAGTACCTCGAAGGCTTCCTTACAATCTTAATCAAAAACATATGGAACATCTTTTGAAGAAGATTAGTGAGAGGCTGTGACGTCTTAGAAATATCTTTAATAAACCTCCTATAAAAACCAGCATGACCAAGGAAACTACGAATACCTTTGATGTCTCTTGGATAGGGCATTTTCTCAATTGCTTCAATTTTGGCTTTATCAACTTCAATCCCCCTTTCAGAAATTTTATGTCCAAGCACAATGCCTTCATTTACCATGAAATGACACTTCTCCCAATTGATAACAAGATTGGTCTCCTCACATCTCTGCAAAACTTTGTTAAGATCATAGAGGCAATTGTCGAAAGTAGTTCCATAGACGGAGAAATCGTCCATGAAGACTTCCACAATTTCCTCACAAAAACCATGAAAAATAGCAGACATGCATCTTTGAAAAGTAGCAGGTGTATTACACAAACCAAAAGGCATACGTCTATAGGCATAAGTTCCATAAGGACAAGTAAAAGTAGTTTTTTCTTGATCTTCAAATTTAACAGCAATTTGAGAGAAACCAGAATAACCATCAAGGAAACAAAAGTGAGAATTCTTAGATAGTCTTTCAAGCATTTGATCAATAAAAGGCAAAGGATAATGATCTTTTCGAGTAGACTTATTAAGTTTCCTATAATCAACGCACATTCTATACCCTACAACTGTTCTTTGAGGAATGAGTTCATTATTATCATTAGCAACAACAGTCATACCTCCTTTTTTGGGAACACAATGAACAGGACTAACCCATCTACTATCAGCAATAGGATAGATTATACCTGCATCGAGGAGCTTGAGTATCTCATTCCTTACCACATCCTTCATCTTTTGATTCAATCTTCGTTGATGATCAACAACGGGCTTCGCATCAGGCTCAAGATTAATTGCATGTTGACAAATAGATGGAGAAATCCCCTGAAGATCATCAAGAGTATATCCCAATGCAGCTCGATGTTTCCTAAGGACCTCCAATAATCGCTCCTCCTCTTTCACTAAAAGGTTAGAATTGATAATAACAGGATATATTTTCTTCTCATCCAAATATGTATATTTGAGAGTGTCTAGAAGAGCTTTTAATTCAAAAATGGGATCTCCCTTTGGAGGTGTCTGGGTCCCCAGAGACTCCACAGGTAGATCATGATTTAGAATAGCTGGCTGTCTAAAGAAGACTTCATCAATTTCCTCTCTTTCCTGCATAAACATATCATTCTCGTGCTCCTCCATATATTGCTGCAAAGGATCATTAGGAGGCACGGCAATAGAAGCAATTCTTTCAATAATAAGATCCTCATTAGGTAATTCTTTATCATAACGATGTCTAGCAAATTTGGAAAATTTAAATTCATACGGCTCTCCAGCAAATTGAACAGAGACCTTTTCTTTCTTAAAATCTATAACAGCACTACAAGTATTTAAGAAAGGTCTACCAAATATAATAGGACAAAATTTATCTTTAACCGACCCCAATACAAGGAAATCAGTTGGATATTTTACCTTACCACATAAAACATCAACGACTCTGACAATTCCCACCGGTGGATGACATCTCTATTAGCCAATTTAATCTCCAAATCAATATCTTCAAGCTCACATGGTGCAATTTCGCGCATTATTTCTTGATAAAGTGTATAAGGAATAGCACTTGCACTTGCACCCATATCACATAATCCATAATAGCAATGATCACCTATCTTGACAGAGACAACAGGAGTACCAACAACTTTTGCACTTTTATCCTGTCTAACAATGTTAGTAGCAGCTTCACAAAAATAAATAGAACTTCCATCGACGTTCTCAGTTACAAGATCTTTAACCAAAGCTACTGGAGAGGCAATTTCAAGTTGTTCATCAGGTTCATAAGCTTTCCTTTCAATTTTATTAACAACACTAGCCATGATTGAGTGTTCTTTAATTTTTATAGGAACGGGTGGTTTTTCAAAGTAAACAGCAGGTAAAACAGATTCAACTGTTTGGACAAGCACATCATCACTAGCAAGCACATCCGTTTTACAAACATCTTTAAATGGTTCATGATACTTATCCCACTTTTCTTTTGGAATATTAATATGGTCAACAAAGGATTTACAAAGACCAACAACAATTTGAGAATTGAGCCCAAACTTAGCACTAAGCATATTAAAACATTCACTTTCCATGAAAGATTTAATGCAGTCATACTCATAATTTATACCTGATTCTTTACCTTTGTCGATCTCCCAATCTTCCGCATTGCGATAAATCCTTTCAATTAAATCCCATTTAGCATTAACTTCTTTGTTTGTAAAGGATCCAAGAGAAGAGGCATCAAGCATATCCTTATCATTGCGAGGCAGCCTCGCATAAAAATTGTTAACAATTATATCATTAGGAAGCTTATGATTGGGGCATTTAAGCATCAAAGATTTCAACCTCCCCCAAGCTTGAGCGATGCTTTCTCCTTCACGTGGCCAAAAGTTATAAATATATTTTCTATCTTGATGAATTTCATGAAGAGGATAAAATTTAGAATAAAAGAGAGACATAAGCTCTTTCCAATCCATCAAATGAGAATTATCCAGAAGCATATACCAATCCATAGCTTTATCCTTTAGTGATATTGAGAATAATTTCCTCATGATTACCTATTTTGACATACCTACAATCTTAAATAGCTCACACAGATCTTTAATATAAAGCAAATGATAACCTGGATGGATGGTTCCATCCCCTGCATAACGGTTACTCATAACATGATCAATAATTCCTATGGGTATTTTAAATGGATCAATTTTAGAGAGCGGAGGACTCTTATCCACCATAGGTGTGGTGGCAGAGTCACTCCCAAACAGCATATTAAGTGAAGAGTGCTCCATAACAAAGCAAAGTAACAAGCAAAAATAAAAACAGCACTTACGATAAAAGAGTTTCTTACCAATTCCACTTACCAATAGCGCTACACTCCCCGGCAACGGCGCCAGAAAAGAGTCTTGATGACCCACAAGTATAGGGGATCTATCGTAGTCCTTTCGATAAGTAAGAGTGTCGAACCCAACGAGGAGCAAAAGGTGTTGACAAGTGGTTTTCAGCAAGGTTTCACTGCAAGCACTAAAAGAGAAATGTTTTTGGATTTTTTATTTAATGAACAAGTAAAAAAAGAGTGCTACGATAATTGCAGCAAATAGCCCAGTCCTTTTAAGCTCAAAGGACATGCCGGTTGTGTTACTTATGAAGATTAAAACGTTCTCGAGGACACATGGGAGTTTCTGCCTAGCCAGTTTCATTGCACGCCGGTGATTAACCTTCAATGTTTTGATAAAGTGCTGTGTCGGTGGACCTATGCTAATGCACCGCCCTTACTTGGACAAATACATACTTGTGATTAAACCCCTTGCAAGCATCCACAACTACAAGAAAGTAATTAAGATAAAACCTAACCACAGCCTTAAACTCCGAGACCCTACACTCCCTAGTGCACTAGTTCACAAATTGGGGTTTAGGTTTCTGTCACTCCTGCAACCCTACCATAAGCAAACTAAATACACTATGTATTCCCCTAGGCCGTTTGAAAGGTGAAGTATCATGTAGTCGACGTTCACACGATACCACTAGAGCAATAACACCACAACATAAATCAAACCATTAAATATTACTCAACATTATGCAATTACTAGCAACTAGGCTTTCCCCATGTCCTCAAGAACCAAATGAACTACTCACAAGACATCATATAGATCATGATCAGAGGTGATATGAATAAGGGCAACAATCTGATTGTAATGATAATTCACCGATAAAACTCTCAAACATCAACTACAAGTGGTAATCAACGCCCGGGATACGATTCCGATGAACTAATAGCAGCACAATGATAATTGTTACAGCGAGATGAGATGGGATGACGGTGGTGATGATGGTGCTGATGGTGGAGATGATGTTGATGATGATCCCGATGATGCTTGGCGTGATGGCGATGACGATGGCGGTGATTCCCCCCCTCCGGGAGGGAAATTCCCCGGCAGATTTCTCCCTGTCGGAGCCCTTCTCTCTGTCTGGTTTCCGCCTCGTGGAGGCGGTGGAAAAATTCCTCGTCAATACCCCCCAATGTTTTTAGGTCATGGGTGAGTAATACGCCGAAGGGGAGCCGGAGGGGGGCCACGGGGGCCAGGGGCGGGCCCCTACCACGGCCAAGGGTGGGCCCGCGGGTGCAGGCCGCCCCTGCCCCTTGGAGCTCCACTCCGTGCCCCCTTTCGGCTCCGTGACTTATTCTTCAAAATATTGACTTCATAATTTTTCTGGAATTTTCTGAGCTTCCGACGTCAGGTATCTTGACAGGTACTTTTTCAGCTGATTTTCGGCTCCGGCAGATCCATCCCCAATAATTGCCAAACATGCAAAATAAGACAAAATAACATAAATATTGCATCATAATATGAAATATATCAATGAATAAAGATAAATTATGATGTAAAATAGTGAGGCAAAATGGACGTATCAACACGCAATATAGATATTGTGATATGGTATAGCCTTTTCTTCTTGTCCCTTTGATCTCCATTTCCAAAGCACCGGCATGATCTCCATCATCACCAGCATTGTTTCGCCACCACCATGGTTGTGTCCACCAACTATTGCAACTATGACTATTGCTACTCTTAGCGATAAAGTAAAGCAATTACATGGTGATTCATTGACATGCAGGTCACATAAAATAATAGACAACCATATGGCTCCTGCCGGTTGCCGTACTCATCGACATGCAAGTCGTGAAAGATTACAAACATGATCATTGCATACATTATCACAAATTACACATTGGCCATACCACATCACAAACGTCCTCTACTTTGTTTATGAAATTTTTACGTGGCTTGGGTCAAAGAGATAGAACCGTTCTAATCTACGCAAAAACCACAACGGTAATATAGAAGTTGCTTATTTACTCTTCCTTTTTAAAGGCCTTCCATTGCAGATCGCATCTCACCATAGCTATAGAGAAACAGACACCCGTCAGCCACTTATGCAATACAATTTGCATGTCAATCGTGGAACCGGTCTCTCGTGCGTGGACGAGTAAAGTTGGTCTGGGCCGGTTCAATCCAACCATCCAACAAGATACGAAATACACGCGAGAAGGTAGCAACAAAAACATCAACGCCCACAACTCCTTGTGTTCTAATCGCACCAACATCTACGAATAGATCTAGGCTCTGATACCACTGAAGGGGTCGTTGCATAGAAAACAAAAAATTTCCTACGTAACAAGCGGAAGAAACCCCAAGGATCTAGATCTACTAGATGCAAGTAGCGAGAAGTAGATAAAATCTTTACCCTTGAAGATCGAGCAAAACGTTTTGTCGGTGCTGGGGTTGGCTAGTCGATCCCCGCAACTAGACTCGTCTAGTCGCGATGAGATGTATTATCCTCGAGATCCAATCCGATGAAGCGCCGCACGAACAGCGCCTCCGCGGTATCCACACGTACGGCTCAATGTAGACTCGTCCTTCTTGATCCCGCAAGCAAGGATGGAGTGGTTAGATGGATCTCAGCAGCACGACGGTTGTGGTGGTGTTGATGGAGTAGATCTCCACAAGCAGGGCTTGGCCTAAGCCAAGCACGAGGAAGAGGAGAGGGTGATGTGGCAGCCCTCTGGGAGGGGTGGCGCAGCAAGGGAGGTGGTGGAGGTGGAGGTGGAGGGGTGCGGCTAGAGCAGGGGTGGCGCAGGGTTGCAGGGCTCCCTTGTGCCGCACCCCCTCCTCTCTTTAAATAGGTGGAGGGAGTGCCAAGGGGTGCGGCCAATTCCTAGGGCCGGCCGTCCTAGGAACTTTCCCCCCAAGACACTTTCCTTCTAGGGGGGCGCCGACCCTAAGTGGGACTTGGCTCCCAAGCCGAGTCCCACTAGGGTTTGGCCTCCCTTTCCCTAGTGGTGTCCGGATGGGCCTAGGGCTGGTGCGGCCAGCCCATTAGGTTTGCTGCACCACCCATTGGTCCATGTGGGTCCACTTCCAGATGGGCCCCACTTCTAGACCCTTCTAGAACCTTCCAGAAATTTCTGATGCCCTACCGGAATATTCCGGAACTTTTCCGACACCTCCGGAAACCACTTTCCTTATATGAATCTTATTCTCCGGACTCTTCCGGATCTCCTCGTGATGTCTAGGATCTCATCCGAGACTCCGAATCACTATTCTTTCATACCATCAAATATCTCATCGCAAACCCTAGCTATATCGGAGCGTTAAGTGTGTGACCCTACGGGTTCGAGAACATGCAGACATGATCCGATCAATAATCAATAGCGGGACCGGGATGCCGATATTGACTCCTACATATTCAACGAAGTTCTTTATCGATTGAACCACGATGCCGGAGATTCAATCAATCTCGTATATGTTTCTCTTTCTCTCACGATATTTTACTTGCCCAAGATTTGATCATTGATATCCCCATATCTAGTTTAATCTCGTTACCCGGAAAGTTCTCTTTACTCGACCATAATATAGGATCTCCGTGATTACCACCTAATCACATGTTTGCAAACTTTATGATGTTATATTGCCGAGAAGGCCTAGAGATATCTTCTCCGTCACATGGAGGGACAAATCCCACTCTTGATACATGTCACCCAACAATTTACCATCGGAGATACCTTAAAGCCACCTTTATAATCACCCAGTTATGAAGCGATGTTTGATGTCCACAAGGTATTCCTCCGGTAAACGGGAGTGACATAATCTCATGGTCTAAAAAAACTATACTTGGCATATACTAAAAGCTATGGCAATGAAACTGTGTGACACGATTAATTTCAACTCTTTATTATTGGGTCTTGTCCATCATATCATTCTCCCAATGATATGACTCTGTTATCAAGCGACTATAACAATTCCTATGGTCAGGAAACCTTAACCATCTCTTGACTAACGAACTAGTCCAGTAGAGGCTTATTGGGGACACCTGGTTGTTTATATTCCACACATGTATTATGTTTCCGGTTAATACAATTACAGCATGATAATAAACTATTATCATAAACATGAATATGCTAATAAACCATTTTATTATTACCTCTAGGGCATATTCCCAACACCATCGGCAACCCTAATATTTTGTCTGAAATGTCCGGTACGGGGGCATCCAGACACCCAGCATAGCCCGTCTATTATCTATTTTTATTACAACCTCATCGACATTTCAACAAACACCTCTGCTCCATACAGAGTCCTTATTGGAACATAGCCGCATGACATCGGAGCTGGAGGCATGATACGTCCCAGACGTATCTATAATTTTTGATATTCCATACTTGTTTTATATCAAATGCCAAATGTGTTTATTATGTTTTTATATCATTTTATGGATTTATTGGACTAACCTATTAATAGTGGCAAAAGTGCAAAATGTTCTTGTTTTACACTTTGATGTGTAGGAAAATTGACAAGAACGCAAAAGGAGCCCGAAGGTGGAACCCTGAATCTGTCTCCAGCAGATACTTTTCAAAGATGTCCCCGAACCGACCCGAAGACGATGTCAAATCAAAAAAGGTTGGTCGCAAAAGTTTCTGGAAATTTTCTGCTGATCGACGTGGACCTAGAAGTCATCCAAAATGGGGCCCACAACAGCCAGACGGGGCCCGGGCGTGGCCCTGATGTCAACCGCGCCCGGGGGGGCGTCTGGGCACCCCTTTTGCCGCCTTTCGCCGCCCTTCGGACTATATAATCGCCCGGTCAATAGAACCCTAGCACCGGACTACACAGTTTTCCAGAAAAAACTCCGAGCACCGCCGCCATCAAGCCCTAATTCGGGGGATAGAAGTTCCTGTTCCGGCACCCTGCCGGGATTGGGAATTGCCCCCGGAGCCATCTTCATCGACGTTGCTGCCTCCCATGATGCGCCGGGAGTAGTCCTTCATCGGGGCTGAGGGCTCTACTGTAGCTATGTGGTTATCTCTCTCTCCCATGGTGTGATCTTTATGTGATCGTGAGCATTGTTAGTGCCGCTGAATTCTTATGTAATATTATGCAACTCAATTGGTTTATCTAGTATAATTTCCTGAGTTATTGTTGACAACACAAAGCCTTGGTGACCGTGTGGGTGGCGTGTATGACTCTTTGGATGATAGATTATCTAGAGTGATATTTACCATGGATTATTCTTTGTGGAATTGTGGTGTTTGTTTAGTCAGACTTTGAGGTGTGCTTTTGTAGCCCTACGCATAGTACTCTTGTTTTATCAAGAAGAAGAATAATTCCGAGTATCACTTGCTTTCTTTCATTTGAGCTAATGTGTTGAGAGAGATCCCTAGCGAAAGTATGATCCCTAGGCCTTGTTTCCAATTAACGGAACACCGTTTCTAGTCACTTTTGTTGCATGTTTGCTTGCTGCCATTTTATTACAGATTACAAATACCACTTGTTACCATCCATATCTCTTGCATTTCACTATCTCTTCGCCGAACTAGTGCACCTATACAAATGAAAATTGTATTAGGTGTGTTCGGGACACACGAGACTTCTTGTATCTTAATTGCAGGGTTGCTTGAGAGGGATACCATTGACCTCTACCTCCATGAGTTCGATAAACCTTGGGTTACTCACTTAAGGGAAAATTGCTGCTGTCCAACAAACCTCTGCACTTGGAGGCCCAACACTGTCTACATGAATAGAAGCGCGTAGTAGACATCAAGGGAAGGGACGACAACCGCCATGACCGAGAGGGCATCCTCATCCTCTCTTTGTGTCCAAATTAAGAGGGGAGTAGCATGTTGACCTCCAGGCTAGTGGGGATCGGATGGCTCCAGGACGACAACTACTGTCAAACACTCTCGACGTAGCTGTCATCTCCGCACACCGACCAAAACATTCAAACATAATTCACTTCTCATGACATACTTAGTCCCTTCTGAAGTGAAAAATTGTAATCTGGTACATCTCTATATACACCCTCCGTCTCAAAATATAAGGCGCCCTTTAATTTCGCTGGTCAACGACATATAACACTGACCATGATTTGAACTTATAATATGCCCATAAAATTAGTATATAGATATATGAAATGTAAGAATTTTTCAAGACGAATCCAACGGTACCATTTACACATTCTCAATCTCTATAATTTAGTATATATTACTGGTCAAAGTTGACCATTAAAGACCAGCACGAAAATAGCGCGCCTTATATTTTGGGACGGAGGGAGTATGAAAATGTGTGTTGTTTGGAGTGACACCAAAAGACATAAACTTAAGACTATAGACATATTTGCTGCTCCCAAGGGATTTAAACTCTCTATGTGTCCATAAGCCTATTCACTACCTATGTCACATAGCACCAATTCCGATCATGTGTGTGCTGTCAGTCAAAGCTACATCTTCATATTAGAGTTTACGATTGAGCATGTTGTTCTCAGTAAATGTTCTTCTAATTATGATATACCATGCCATTTACTTATGGTTACAAAAATAAACCTCATTTTCTCAAACAATTTCAATCCTGATTACGGCTCTTGCGCTAGTGGCACAACGGGTCCTATAGGCTTATGCATGAGTCCAAGAGACTCAAAGTGGAGAAGCACAATGCTCCTAGCTTGGTTTATGATGATGATGGTGATTATAATGATGAGATGGGTGAGACTCATGAGTATGTGCCAAGATATAAAGGCATCAATTTATGTTCATGGAATGTGGCGCCCTCACGAACTCCGGCGGAGAAGGAGGACAATTGTGGGACCAAGTTCAGAAAATGATATGCTTTAATTCTATATGTTCTCTCTTCCACATTTTGTGTTCCATGAATATATGCGCGAGTTGATCTAACTTGATGTGCATATTGTATTTTTGGAACTAGCCTATTAATCCAACCCAGTGCCAACTATCAGTTGTTGTTTTCTACTGTTTTTGTATGTCAAAAATATGTTAAATAAAAGTCTTCGGAAAATTCCCAGAAAATTTAGAAGACCTAACTTTCCGAGGAGACCACGTGGACTAAAGGGGCCACTAGGGGAGCCAGGTGGGCCCAACGTGGCCAAGCCACGTAGGCAAGGGCTGGGGTGCGTGCCCCCTCCCCTTTGTCCCCTCGTGCCGCCTCTTCACCTATATATTCTCCCCGACACGAAAATACCTAGGACGAACCATATTTTCTCAATTACAATATAAAGGCGTCGTTGTCGCGGAAACCGATCTGAAGCCTAGTTCCGGCAACCTGTCGGGGGGGGGGGGGTCAACGCCGGAGGCATCTGCACCAACCTTGTTGCCCCCATGATGATGCGTGACTGGTTCATCTTTTGACTACGGGTCCATAGCAGTTGGTAGGTGGTTATATCTCCTCCATAATTTTCAATAGAATGGTCTCGTAAGATGGAAACGACTTGCTACCCCCATGGGTAGCTACACACCCTAAGTTTGACCGAAACGTATATGCAACGGTAAAATGAGATTAGTCGAGTAAACAAGGGGAATGTTACTAGTAGAGTTGATAGAATTATTAAAAAGTATTTTGAATTTTTTTCAATTTTTTTCCATCCGCTGTGATTTTTTTAGTAAAGTTTGACCCAAAAGTCAATAAAAAGTCAACTATGAAAAAAGCTAAAAATGACGACCAAAAAATATTTTTTTGAAAATTCCGAAACCAGTTTTGTACACCAAATATCTGTGTTTTACTAGGAAAACAAGCTAAAACGGATACATACGGCTTGCATCTCCGTATAACGCATCGGTGTGTAGCTATCCATGCGGGTAGCAAATTGTCTCTCATCAAACATATACTCATGCTTGGATATATAAAAAACTACTAGGCCAGAGTAAACATATAAATCGAAGAGCATGCAAGAAAGTTAATAAAACAATCTCATAATATAGATATCATGCACAATCTGATCGTAACATCACAATTTATCATATCCCAACTAACACAACAATACGAGCAATTATATCGGATGGATCTTGATCATGTTAGGCATCTCCAAGAATGAGTATATGTTCGATAGTGGGTTCATGCCTCTGTCGTCCCTCGGCTCGAGTGACAGAAAACAGTTAAGGTTAAGGATGTGTTTTTGCTACTAAGGTAAAATATCGATGTTATTTTTTACTTATTGATAATGAATGTTTCTTATATCATGTATAATGATTAATGCAATGCTATGTTGTTTTCAACTTAATACTAAGAGTGGCAAGCATAAAAGCGCACTTGAAGTGGAGTATTACTTATCAATACGATACTGGTGCGCCGTCTATATATGTTTGACGTGATGCCTACATGAATATTTGCCTTGTTCATTCTCTCATAATACCATGATCACAATTCTGTCAATTCACTACAAGAAATGTGTTGATTTATGACTTTCTCATAATGACCCTCGAAGAATTGGTCATAGATCTATGACCATTTCAAATTAATTGGTCGTAGGCTGTTTTGCAGGTCCAGACCCAAAAACATAATGACCAATTTGGTTAGAAAGGTCATAGTTTCTTTACACGAATTGGTCATAATGTTGACAACACTGTCCTGACACATGGGACCCACCACTAACCTGACATGCGGACCCCGTTGACACATGGGACCCGCCACCACCTGACGAGCAGGACCCACCGCGTACTGACACGTGGCCACCAACTGACAGGTGGAACCCGCCACTTGGTTCCAACTATACTGACACGCAGGACCCACTACCAACCCACCACTGACCTGACATGCGGACCCGTTGAAACATGGGACCCGCCACCACCTGACGAGCAGGACCCACCTCGTACTGACACGTGGCCACCAACTGATAGGTGGGACCCGGCACTTGGTTCAAATTGTACTGACACGTGGGACCCACTACCGAGCTGCATACAGGACCCACCAATGACAGCATATGGAACCCACTGACATGCGGGACCAACCACGTATTGACAAATGGGACCCGCCACATGGCTCAACGGTACAAGTAAACTGCAAAATAAACTATAATTATAATTCACAGGGACTCTAACCCGCGCCCTCACATACAACAAGGGCGAACAAATACCACCAGGCCACAGCTTCTTTGTGATAAGATGCCGCACTAGTTCTATTTAGACAATGGCCTCGTTCCTGGGCTTGGGCCTTCCATTTTCTCATTAGTTTTTCTTTTCTTTGACGTTTCCCAAATTCGCTGAGTGGGCCAACAGCCCATAGAGCTGGCCTGGCTGGCCGATGTGGCCACTGGCCCACCCGTGGATGTGGCTAGGGTAGCCCATGTCTATACCTTTTCAGACTTTCCCAAATTCCTGAAAATGGCAGAAATTAAATAAAACTTTGGAAATTCATAGAATATTCCCTGTAAATCAAAAAATTACAAATAATATGTATAAATGTTCAAAAATTTGTAATCTAGCTATTTGTGTCAAATTTATACATGTTTGAATAATTTAAATTGAGAGTATCTTAGAAGAACGAATTTCATAATGTCGATTTGAAAATGCGATCAAAATTGACGACACGATTGTTCTTAGTGAGGGGTTGAATCTTGTGAAACCATTGGTGTATCTCTAATAAAATATATATTTTTGTACCTAAAAATGTTTTTTTCAAAAAGTAATGCGCAAAGTAAGAACTAGTTGTAGTTAAAAATTTACCCAGTTCCAGCTGAATCGGCAGAAATTTGTCTTTTTGATGACATGTGTGTGGAAACCTTTGAAATACAACTATTTGGTAATTTGTACATAAAATTTGGTCTAGTATTTTTGAAAATTGGTGTGGTTCAAATTCGCAACGTATTGGTTGTAGGTGCTTAAAAAAAAACCCATTTTTGCACTCGAAAAATGGAAATGATTTTTTTGTGAAACGAAAATGAAAACTTTGTTTGGCAACATTGTTCTACATTACAATATGCATGCTTTTACAGAATATGGGCCCATTTGAACAAACTATGCAATAAATGTTGTCATAACAATCTTCGTCTACCCTTAAAGCCTTCTCACATGTATGGCTTTCGACTCAAATGAGCTAGGGTATGGCCTTTAACATAGCATAGTTTATCGGATTAAGCCATATTTCGCACAATCGTGTATCTTGAATGTAGAAAAGTGTTGAATAAGGGGTTTAGGGTTTTTGTTTTATAAAAAATCCATTTTCCATTTTTTAATGTCGAAACTGGCTTTTTTTGTGAAGCAGCTACCAAAACGGCTCACCAAATGAGGAACATCCAAAGGTATAGAAAATAATATACCACTTTATAAGTACATATCACCCTGGGTTTGAATATAAAAACATTCTTAGATATTTCTACATTTTTTAGAAGTTCCTGTCGATTTCGCTGGAAGTGGGTCCGATTTGAACTACGAGTGTCGCATAGTTTGGTCATGATTTTTTGCAAAAATCACTATTAGATCGACAATATGTACTTTCTTTATAGATCTTTGGCGGTTTTTGTTGGAACATAGTTAAGGTAGGTTTAGGCTTAGGTTAGGGTTTACTATCATGATTTAGGGTAAGGGTTAGGCACAACTAATTCAAAAAAATAAAAAAAATGGGAAACCTTCACGTGGCATCCTTTTATGTGGCCTAGCACCCGGAAAAAATAACAAAAAAGGGTTATCGAAGTTTTTCTCAAAAACTCTTTGTAGAAATGAGCTCCGAGGTACAAAGATGTATGGCTTTCGACTCGAATGAGCTCGGGTATGGCCTTTAACATAGCATAGTTTGTCGGAATGAGGCCATATTTCGCACACTCATGTATATTGGATGTAGAAAAGTGTTGAATAAGGGGTTTAGGGTTTTTTTATAAAAAATCCAATTTCTATTTTTGTAATGTCGAAACTGGCTTTTTTTGTGAAGCAGCTATCAAAACGGCTCACCGAAAGAGGAACATCCAAAGGAATAGAAAATAATATACCACTTTATAAGTTCATATCACCATGGGTTTGAATATAAAAACATTCTTAGATATTTCTAACATTTTTTAGAAGTTCCTGCCGATTTCGTTGGAAGTGGGTCCGATTTGAACTACGAGTGTCGCATTGTTTGGTCATGATTTTTTGCAAAAATCACTTTTAGATCGACAATATGTACTTTCTTTAGAGATCTTTGGTGGTTTTTGCTGGAACATAGTTAAGGTAGGTTTAGGCTTAGGGTTTACTATCATGATTTAGGGTTAGGGTTAGGCACAACTAATTCAAAAAAATCAAAAAAATGGGAAACCTTCATGTGGCGTCCTTTTATGTGGCCTAGCACCTAGAAAAAATAACAAACAAGGGTTATCAAAGTTTTTCTCAAAAACTCTTCGTAGAAATGAGCTCCGATGTACAAAGATGTATGGCTTTCGACTCGAATGAGCTAGGGTATGGCCTTTAACATAGCATAGTTTGTCCAAATGAGGCCATATTTTGCACACTCGTGTATATTGGATGTAGAAAAGTGTTGAATAAGAGGTTTAGGGTTTTTGTTTTATGAAAAATACTAGACCTCTTGTAAAGTACAATTGGCCAAGTGGTTGCGTGTAAAAGGCTTTCCATCCACCTGTTATGAAAATGACAAATTTCTGCTGATTCGGCTTGAAGTGGGTCAAATTAAAACTATGAACGGTCATACCGACAATTTTGACCGCCTTTTGAAATCAGCATAAACAAATTAAAAAATGAAAAACAGAAAACCTTCGTATTGTGTCATATTATGTGACATGGTTTCAAGGAAAAATTATAAACTTGGAATAATACGAAATTTCTGAGAACATTCGTCATTTGGCCTGAAAGCCATGAATCTTCGGACATGGTAGCTCATTTCTGAGAACACTTTTTCAAGATATTTCCCGTTGATGACGAAATTGATGAGAGTGTTTCTCCCTCAACTACGCCAACAAGCACTCTTGATACCCTGAAAGAAAAATAATATATGGGATAGGTTGAGCCTCCAAGTGCAGAGTATGTAGAAGTGGAAGTTTTTTCCCCACGAGGGTGACTCGAGGGTTTAATATCGAACTCTCGGGGAATCAGTAGTGGAGATTTTATCTCCTTGCCTTCTCTAGATTTCCTGCAAACAAAGTTGATTGCTTGTGCCTCACCTCACCAAGTGGTTGTCAAGCACAAGGTGTGAGAATGATATTAAGATAATAATGAATGCAAAACAGTAAATAAATATGCAATGGTGGTAAGTAGTAATGCAAGGATGATAATAATGATGATGGATGATATTTTTGGGGTTTTTATATGTGTATGCAATGAATAAAAGTGTTTTTGTATTTTCTGATTTTAAAATGGCTGAATGTAGAAAATGCTTAAAAGTGGTTGGAAAGTTGTTTCTTATGATTAAAAATGGACCAGGGTTTATGGTTTCACACATGCACTCTCTCTTTAATATAGTGTGGCAAATAAGTAGACATATGATTAACATATGAGATTGCAAACAAGTTTAATGACATGTTACTAATTATATGGGCATCACATCCTAACATAGAGACCTTTTGATTATTAGTCTCACTTATACTCCACCAAGATGCTAACTAAATCATACACCTCAGTAATTAAGATGACTCAGAGTATAGCATTAAGATTAATGACATGAAGTGAAAATAAGAACATGCTGGATCTAGTCATAGGTAGAGGCTTGTCACTCCTCATACCTTGCAACATGGTATTTTGGTTTATCCCTAGTGAGGCAACAAAGTAAGGTAAACACCCAATGGATCATGATATTAAGTTGTCAGCTTATCACATCACCACCCCCGTTACTCCAACTAATGCACACGTTCCCCCTCACACGCTCTCATAAACATGCTTGATCAAAACAAGGATACAAGAACGGGGTACATAATATGCATCTACTTTCATAACTGAAATAAACATTGCAATCGCAACATATATTAACTCATAAAAAGATCCACCACAAAGGTAATACAACGATGACCGTAATCATGTTCAGTAGTTCATACGGTGCTAATTAGTGAAGCTCAAAAGAGAGAGAGATGCATATGCTACTGCCACAAACCCATAGTCTAGAGGTGGACTACTCCTCTCATCATGAGACGGTGGAGATGTCGATGGAGAAGAAGGAGACCTCTCTGCAGCTCTGCGAGTTCCCCTCCAATCTGCAGCGCTCCGCCGGAGTTTCCCCCCTCCAATCTGCAGCCTCCTGGTCTCTGTTTCTTGTTTCTCTCGTGTGGCGGCTCTCTCCTCGAAGAACGTCGGGGGGCTCTTTATATAGGCGTTTTTAGGTCACGAGGATGCTTCAGGGCGAAGTATTGACGCAAACGGGGCCACGAGGGCCAAAAGAGGTGGGCCCACGCGGCCCCTGTATCTGGCCGCGTGGGGCACCCCCTTTTTCCCCCTCCGGCCTCCGTTCGCTTGCTTCTTTCGCTCCTAGGTCTTCCTCCTTCCAAAATAATGATCCCCGTGAATTTATAGCTCATTATGACGTCGTTAAGGCCCTGAAACAAATAAGGAAAGAAATAGGGATTTTCTGCCTGCACAGGATTAATTCCATAAAAAGGGGAAATCATTATTAATTACCAAAAATCATTAAATAACAGCAATATACCCCTTATATGATGCAAATATGAATGGAATACAAGTATTATAGTGCAAAGTTCATGTATGCATTTTACATGCATCAACATCCCCAAGCTTAACTCATACTCGTCCTCGAGTATGAAAGTGATAAAACTAACATGAACTTTGCAATATAATAACAACATGGATATAAAAGATGATTGCTACTGCTACATAAAGTCAAATGATTCATTAATTCAAAGAAGTAGTAATATGCAAACAGTTTATAAAGTGATATCAAGTATTCAATGCAAGGATGTTCAATGATAGTTCACAAAGTGTAACATAAAAGATAGTAATATGGACGTTCTTACTTTTGCATACTTGTGGTCCATAGAGTGTAGATGAAAATATGAATATAAAAGGTGGACACTTTGGAAAAGATGTATAAATGAGTAGAGGTAAAACATGCATAAGTTTCATCTATCCTCCAAATTATTCTACTTAAGTTATTGATTGCAATGGTAATACTTGGTGTCAAGCTCTCATTCCCCTATCATAGCATCTTGAATGATTAAAGTTAATTGTGAAAGCAGATATGAGTAGTGGCCTTGATAAAGTAAAGGTTAGATGTCTCATGCCCCTTGAATACAAGTACCTACACCATGATTACTCAACTTGGGAAACAAAGCAAGTTTAAGTTATCTATCATTGTAAGTAATAATGGTATCATCAAGAGTCTCAACTGGGGAACCTCTTGTCCCATGATATGGATCAAGCCCACATCAAAACAACAAGACAAACAAACATAATGAACAATGTAATGCCCCGGGGTTTTCCCCAAATTAGAATTGCCTGTTATTTTATTTTTGCATCATCATGACATCAGCATCATCGCATTGCATGTTTTTGGCAACAAAAACTATTTTTATTAAACCCTATTTTATTTTTCTAAAATTGTCGGAAAAGATTTTATCGAGACGGTCGTCTACGTTTTCTAAAATTAATTGCCAAATTAAATTTGCAAAATAAAAATAATTTTGAGCGAGCGAGAGAGTAGCCCAAAATCTGGCCCAAGCCCACCTAACCCCAAACCCTAGGGTTTCCCCTGGAAACTTCCTTTCCCACCCCCTGCCTTTTGCAGCCACCCTCCTCCGTTTTCTGTTTTTCGCGGATCGGCCCTTCCACCCCTTTTCTTTTTCTTTTTTCCCCTCCTTTTCTTTCTCTCCCCTCTTCTTTTCTTTTCTTCCCTTTTCTTTTTCCCTTTATCTTCTCTCTCTCTCTCTCCCGTGTCCTCTTCCTCCTCTCACCCCGCACCTCTCCGTGCTCCTCACCTCCACCACCGCGCCGGTCCAGCTCGCCGCCGTCCTCTCCCCTCCTGCTCCTCTCCCTTCTCCTTCCTGCCCGCAACGCACCTCCCAGTCCCCGAACTCCCCGTGCTCTCCTTCGACCCGGCCTCCCTCCTTCCGCTGGCCCACACCCGGCCACACGCGTGCCTCCTCCACCCGCCTCCCGAGCCGTCGCCGTCCGGCCGTGCTCCTCCCCGTCGTCGACCGGCTCCAACCCCGTCGACCCCAACTCCGCATCTCCTCCTTCCTCCCGTGCTCCTCTCTAGCTACGGCCGCCCCTCCTCCACCGGCGCGTCCTCGACCTTGCCATGGCCGCGTCCTCCCGGCCTGCTTCCTCCCTTCCTGGTCATGCTCGCCCCGCGCGCGCACCCTCCTCCCCTCCTCCAGTCTATCCCGTCCTCGTCGCCACCGGCCATCTGCGTCCGTCTCCAGTGCGTGCCCCTGACCGTGGTCTTCGTGTTGCTGCTGCTGCCCATCCCCGGCGTCCGCTGTCATGCTCATGCTGTTGTTGCTACCTCTGTCTCCGTGTTGCCGTGTGCTGCAGTTCCGATCCCCGACAGCTCCGTGTCTCCTGTTTTCCCCGGTGCTGCGTTCCCCGTTCCCGTCTCCGTCTCCGTGCAGCCTCGGTCCCCATCTCCGTGTGCTTCCCGACGCCTCCGTGTCGAGTTCCCGACGGTCGTTCCCGACGCGTTTCCCGTTCCCGACGACAAGTTCCCCGATGTTCCCCGTCGTGAAGTGTTCCCCGTGGATGCCTCCGTGATCGTTTCCCGATGTCTCCGTCTCCGTTCCCGGTGCCCGAACGACGACAACCCGCCGTGAAGCCGATGACGCCGACAAGATCTCCCCCCGACCGGAACCCGCCGAGTTCTTCGATGCCGTGTACCCCGACGCCCCGGACCCCGTCAACCCCGAAGCCCGGAACGCCAAGGTCCGCCACGACGACGACCCGAGTACGACTACTTCCACGACGTCGACTACCTCGACTACTTCGACTCCGGACGAACGACTACTTCGACTACGACGACTACATCGACTACTTCGGTTCCGAATCCGAAGTTCCTCGTTTCCGATGTGTGACTCCAACCCTAACCCTATACCATATATGCGTATCTTATAAAATCATGCATGCCTAATTAACATCGCACCTTTAATCCATCTAGTCGAATTAAATCAACTATTAAATTATGGGGTTTGTCCGGTGCATCTATAATGTGCACCGATCCCATTTAAAATGATTTGCCATGTGTTAGGGAATAAAATTGGACAACCTTTAATTTGTCATGCATCATGTCATCAACATGCCGCTTCTTTTGCCGTAGTAGTAAAATGCATTTTTATGTTTCCAGTGTTTGTTGCTTCTTCGGGAATAGGACGTTGAGTTGATGTGAGCAACGACAGGTTCTGCTACCTCTACTAGATTGCAGGCAAGAGATACTCCCTTGCTATCTTTACTTGTTTTCTGTCTCTTACTCGTCCTATCTTTTGTTCCTTGCTAGCCTTATGTCACGATGCTTGTGTCCCGATCCAATTTTCATGTTTACCTTGCAGCCATGATATAACCACACCTTCTCATCCTATTAACCTGTTGTTTGTTTACCTTGTTAGCCTTGCGAGTCCTAGTGCATGCTTAGGTGCTTTGCTTGAGTCCTGTTATCTCTCTGTCTAGTCTGGTTGTTAACATGGTAGTTATGCTCAACTAAAATGGTAATCTTTATTTTCCGTTGCGATGGGAATAACATAATAAAGATAAGGCACCGGCGGAAGGCCAATCGTGCTGATTTGTTCTGCTAGTGTCGCCTAGGATCCGAGTTCTTTTCCGCTGATCCAAGACTGAGCGCACTAACCACATGTGGGAGTTCTATGGGCCTCCCCGCAATCTATTACCGGATCCTCAAACCTGCCCAGGATGCCACAAGTAGTTCGGGTGTTTCGATAGTTGTTGCGGACCGTGCGTTAACCGCATGTGGAAGGAGGGGCAATCGTATGAGTGTTCCCTCCCGAAGCCGTTCACGCAATGGTTAGGCCCACCTCGAAGCTTCGGCCGGACTCTCAAGGTGGATCAGTCCTAACTAGGTGACTCCCTGGACTTGTTTGTAGGGAAGGGAAGTATTGCGTCGAAACCTCCACCGGTACACCTCTAAGCGAGTGTTTCGATGCGTGTGGGTTCATTGGTGCATCCCTGCAGGGTGAAATCTTTTCGAAAAGCCGTGTCCGCGGTTATGGACGACTTGGTGAAATGCGCTGGCTAAAAAGATCATAGACAACTTGCACCTTATAATGATAATAACTTGACTAGTAAGATAGATTAATTGAATAATAACCTATAAAACTTGTCTACCGTGTGAGTGCCCGGACTTCTTCCTCGTGGGCTGAGGATACGAGGGAGTCGTTTTAGGGCGGGTTTGTTTGGTGAGTAGTATAGTTGGTTTCTTATGCGCTCTCTTACCTTGTTTCTGATAGATGAAAGTTGTAGTGTGTCTCTATAAGTTGTTAGTGCTGCTTACCGCCTCAACCGCTAACCCTCTTCCCCCGGAATTCCAGCTTTGATATCTTGTGAGTATTACTTGCCAGTACTTCTACTAGTACTGACCCCTTCGGGGCTGCTATTCCAATGCAGCCGACAGGTTTGAAGTCTGACGACGTTAGCTTGGGAATCCCTCCGGCTTGGCCTGGGCAGGGATATGGTGCCATTGCTTATCTTCAGGACTCTTAGTCCAATTTGTATCTTGTCCGTAGTCAGACGCTATTCGCTTCCGTTGTTATTTTGGCTCTTTGTATTGTATCTTTGCTCTTGACTCGGTGAGTCGTTGTTGTATATATGTTCTTTTGTGGGTTCCATCGAGAACTGTTGTAATGTTATCACAATTCCACCCGCATAACGTGTGTGTTGCGGCGAGCACGTTATGCCTGGTGGGCGTCCTTTAGGATCGTTATTATGCGGATTCGGCTGGAACGCTAAAGTCTGCATAGTACCGATCTTGGGGCGTTACAAACAACCTCAACACCCTTTTTATTTACCACTTGATATAGCTTTTTATTTTAGGGTGTATCACAGAAAGTTCAAAATAGCATGTAAGTAAATTTCCACCATGAATGATGCATGGCTTAGATTAGCGGCCTAGGTTTCTCTCTAACCATTTATACAAACTCATTTAAACTACTCTATTTCCACATTATTTCACCATGATAGGCATCCATAAACAAAAGTACATGATATCAACTAAATAAATGATGGAACATGTTGAAAGCTTTGCATGTGACAGCACATATGAGCTAACTCCCAACCTTAAACATTTATCAAGCCACTATCATCATAATATTAATCACAATTGTTCATGTTTATTAAATGCAATAAAAATAAAGTGTGCATCAAGTTCGCGAGAGCTTTTTAACCAACTTTTCCCATTACAATAAATAACATAATCATTTTCATTTAGAGGTATAGAAAACACAAATAACATGGTAAACATACTTGGAATAGCATAAAGCTAATAGGTAGATATGGTGGACTCACTGGAAAAACTTGGGTTGAGGGTGTTCGAAACAAGTTTTTACTTGTTGGAATTTTTGGGCTAGCAAAAGGGAGAAAGATGACCATCTAGATGCATGCATGAGTGTCCATAAAACTAACTAATTCATGTCAAACAAGGTGAAATAACATACAACATCAAAACATGAATAAAAGATAGCTCATGATAAAGCATTTGCAAATTATTACTCATAAAGAAGCTCATGAATCATGCAACTATATGTGTCATTAAAAATCAACTTAGACATCCCTTTTCCCAATACAATAAAAGCATGCAAGATATTTCAACCCATATTTCCAGTAGCTTTCTCATATAAAAATGATAGTGTGGTGGTCTCACAAAATAAAAATCAAGGCAGAAACAAACAAAAAGACGCTCCAAGTTTATGCGATAAAGTGTTTCAAATGAAAAACAGGAGTTAGACGTGTGCAAACCGAGAGTATGTTGGTTCAGTGGGGATGTTCTCCACATCCCCAAGCTTATGGTTTTCACCATCCTTGGATAACTCACGGTGCATCTCCTCCAATCCCTGTGAAAAACTTCAAAACACTGTTTCTCCCATTTCTTTTCTGTGGGGTGATATTAGTAGAGATAAACAACTAGGCTTCTGGCTGCATATAATCCATGGACTAAAATTCATATGAATGATCAGAGAGTGTATAATGTTGTATGCCCACTCATAAACTCTATTTGATCAAAAAGATTCAACTCGAAAGTTCAAACTATGCATAAAACAATATGGGACAGAATCTGTCCAGAAAAACAGCAGCAGCAAAACGTATTTTTCTGTCCTACTTAAACTCATCTTTGCATTTAATCCATGAATCAATGCTATTTTTAGGCAAAGACAATAACCATTCTTTTGCTCTCCCTCTCAAAGAGAAAGGGAAAAGTTTCAGTTTTATGATGTCACTTTCTAACTCTTTATACTTTTGCATATCACATAACTCAACAAAGTTATTTAAATGAGAGGCGGCATCATCAGTACTAGCACCAGAAAATTGCTCTTTCATAACAAGATTTAGCAAGGAAGGTTTAATTTCGTAAGATTCCGCTTTAGTAGCGGGTAAAGCAATTGGAGAGCATATGAAATCATTGTTATTAGTGCTAGTAAAGTCACACAACTTGGTGTTTTTAGTAGAAGACATAACGATAAGATAAAATAACAAGACAGGAATAAAGACTACACTAATTTTTTTGGGTTTTAAAATTTTGAAACAGGAAAATAAACTAAACGAGATATAAAGCAAGAAAGACAAAAACAAAGTAAAGAGATTGAGAGTATGAGACTCCCCTTGCTGTAGCTCCAAAGTCCCCGGCAACGGCGCCAGAAAAGAGCTTGCTGCTGTATTAAAATAAGTTGGGTGGTGCCCCAAGCGAAGGCGGAATTGCAGCTAGTAGCAGTTTTCCCTCGTTTAATGAACCGAGGTTTATCGAACCAGTAGGACTTTGAAATCAACAACGAGGTGAATGTTGAAGATCTCTGGCGCTTGACCTTCAACAAACGTGGACCTGCACACACTCAACCAAAATACTTTGCCCCCAACGGCGGAAAGGTTGTCAATCTTTTCGGTCTCGCAGAAAACAAAGCGGTTAATTATACGATGAAATATGAAAAGTGACCAGAGGAATAATGATAATTAAAAGCAAGTAAATGAGGTTGTAAACGATGTAAAAAGATGGACCGGGGGCCATGGGTTCACTAGTGGAGTCTCTCAAGTAAATAAAATATGCATGTGATGGGTGAACGAATTAAAGCTAGGAAATTGACAAGATCATGACACAGACCCAATTTAGCTATGACAAAAAGGACATGATAATATTTATGGAGGCATCATGATAAGGAACAAAGACCGTTGAGTCCAACTGCGTCTTTGTCTAAAAAGTCCACCGTGGGATCGCTATCCAGTCTGTCACCCAACGGTATTAAGTTGCAAGCAACAGACAATTGCATTAAGTAAAGTGCATGAAGTAAGCAATACTAATATCAAAATAGACATTAACACCGCTGTTTTACCCTTAGTAGCAACAGCACAACCTCGCCCTTAGACGTTTCTGTCACTCGTGCCCAGGAACAAAAGGGGGCATGAACCCACTATCTAGCATAAATACCCTCTCTTGGAGATACACACAATCACTTGGCCAAAGTAACTACGCACATCGGAGAGCATGCAAGAACATAGATTACTCATATAAGAATCATGCACAATCTGAACATAACTTCATAATCCATCGGATCCTAGCAAACACATCACATAGCATTACAATAATCGATCTTGATCATGTTAGGCAGCTCACAAGATCATAAGACATGAAGCACACGAGAGAGAGACTACCAACTAGCTACTGCCATGGACCCGTAGTCCAAGGTGAGACTACTCACAAATCATCCCGGAGGAAGGCATGACGATGAAGAGCCCTCCGGGATCGATCTCCCCTCCGACATAACCGGGATCAGCTTCAGATTGGACCCCGAACTAGAGTTTTCGGTGACGGCGCGTCGGGGTCGAGTTTCTGGAAAATAATGGCCGCCTCGACGTTTTTAGGTCAATTGTGATTTTATAGGCGTCGGAGGGGGCCGAGGAGGTGCCCCACGGGCAGGGGTGGGCCCCACCCGCGGGTGGCCCCCAGGTCGCGGCAGCAGGCCGCCCCTGGCCTGTGGGTGGCCCCCAGGGCTGCCCTTTGGTGTCCTGGTGCCTTCCGTCGAGTAAAAATTCCTCGTAAATTTTCGTCCAATTCCGAGAATATTTTCAGAAGTAAATTTCTGAAACAAAAAGACAGCAAAAACAGGGAACTGACACTTGGCATCTTGTCAATAGGTTAGTCCGAAAAAATGCATAAAAATGATATAAATGACAGTAAAAACATGTGACAATATCACAAAACTAGCATGGATCACTCAAAATTATAGATACGTTTGAGACGTATCAACCGCTCATCCAAATCTGTCACTTGACACGCAGCCTCAACTGTAAGACCAAAGTGACGAGGAGAGTGCCCGTAGAGTACCTGGAAAGGGGATTTGCCGGCCAATGCCGAATGCATGCTCGTATTGTACCAGTACTCTGCGAGAGATAGCCACTGCGCCCACTTGACCGGACAAGTATGAGTAAAACAACGAAGATACGCCTCCAAGCACAGATTCACGCGCTCCGTCTGCCCATCCGTTTGTGGATGATACGATGAACTCATTCTGAGTTTTGTGCCTGACAGAGCTGCTAACTCCTACGAGAATCGACTGGTGAACACCTTATCACGATCAGAGATGATGGACTCTGGCATGCTGTGCAATTTGTGCACGTTGTCCATAAAAGCAGCCGCCACTGAAGCTGCCGTAAAGGGATGGGACAGGCCGACAAAATGGGCGTACTTGGATACTTTATCAACAACTACCATGATGCAGTTGAATCTTCCAGAGCGCGGCAACCCTTCCACGAAGTCCATACTGACAATCTGCCAAAACTGAGATGGCACTGGTAGAGGAGCTAGTAAGCCTGGATAGCGCACGCGTTCAGGTTTAGCTATCTGGCAGATGACACACTCCTTGACGAATTCTTGTATCTGTGCCTTCATTCCCACCCAGTAGAACAGAGCCTTGATGCGACTCCATGTCACAGGAATACATGAATGTCCAGCAACAGGGCTAGCATGAAACGCTTCGATGATCTTTGTTGTGAAAGCCACATCAGCTGGTAACCAGACACACTGTTTATATCTAATTAAACCATCCTTGGGAGAAAACTGCTCCTCTGAGTCCGGGTGAATTGCTAAGCGCGCGAGTAATTCCTGTGCTTCAGAGTACTTTTGGTACAGCGCCGTTAGATCTTGCATCCAAGCTGGCTGTAAGTGAGAAACTGCAAGTACAGTTTCTGAAGTCGCTGGACGACATGACAATGCGTCCGCAACACGGTTCTCCGTCCCTTTCTTGTACTTGATTTGAAATTGCAGACCCAAAAGCTTGGTGAAGACCTTTTGCTGCCACGGTGTGTGTAGCCTCTGATCATTGAGGTGCGTGAGACTGCAATGGTCTGTGTGAATTGTGAATTCAGCAGTCTGGAGGTACGATCGCCATTGCTCTACAGCCAACATTATCGCCATGTATTCTTTCTCGTAAGTGGATAAGCCCTTGGTCCTTGGCCCAAAGCCACGGCTTACATAGGCCAGTGGATGCCCTGCCTGCAGCAACACTGCTCCTACACCTTGCTCACTGGCATCAGTTTCTATGGCAAACGGCAGCTGAAAATTTGGCAGTGCCAACACAGGTGCAGTTGTCAGTGCACGCTTGAGGGTGTCAAAAGCTAGCTGGGTCTGGGAAGTCCACACAAATGGTACATTCTTTCTGAGCAAATTTGTCAATGGCTGGCAAATGACTCCATAGTTACTGATAAATTTCCTGTAATACCCTGTTGCTCCCAGAATACCCCTTAACTCCTTCAAATTGGTAGGCACTGGCCACTTAAGAACATCAGCTACCTTGCTAGGGTCTGTGGATACTCCTCTTTCATCTACCACATAACCCAAATAGGCAATGCTTCTTTGTGCAAAAGCACATTTGGAACCTTTGACACGCCAGTGGTTGTCACTCAGCAGCTGTAGCACCTGAGCCAAGTGTTCAAGGTGCAGTTCATAAGTCTTGCGTAGACCAATATGTCGTCGAAGAACACTATAGCAAATTTGCGAAGCACTGGCGCCAGTGTTTCATTCATGACGGCGTGGAACGTAGCTGGTGCACCTGTTAGGCCAAAGGCCATCACATTAAACTGATAATGCCCATTATGCGTGTGAAACGCAGTCTTGTGTTCCTCTCCAGGAGCCAGCCTGATCTGATGATAACCTGCTCTCAGGTCAAGTTTAGAGAACCAGGATGCCCCACACAATTCATCAAGTAACTCGTCTATCACAGGAAGAGGGTATTTGGACTTCAATGTCAACAAGTTCAGATTGCGGTAATCCACACAAAGGCGCTATGTTAAGTCTTTTTTCCTAACCATAATGATAGGGGATGCAAATTCACTAGTACTGATGGAAATCTCCCCTGAATCTAGCATCTCCTGAACCTGTTTCTCAATTTCTGTTTTCATTTCTGGGGAATGACGGTAAGGCCGGATTCTGACAGGCCTAGCGCCTTCAATCAAGGGAATGCGATGATCACATGCTCTGCGCAGAGGCAAGCCACTTGGGACAGCAAACACTTCTTTGAATTTGTCCAGTATCTGCTGCACTTCTTCAGGAACAGATCCCTTCTCTCGGGCCTGCATCAAATGTAACTCCACAACTGTACACAAGAATTCAACGGGCAATTCTCCCTTCAAGAAAACTGGTTTTCCCTTGTAATCAAATGAAAGCCACTTCTGTTCCCAGTTCACCTGCATAGTTCCCATAGCTGCTAACCAATCCATCCCAATGATGCCATCATAGTGTTTCAGTGGAAGGAATTTGAAATTTAATTGGAATTCATGATTTCCTGCCTTCCAGCTTGTGCTTGGTGCAATGTACTCACAGGTCGCACCCTCTGCTTCTGTGGCATAGACTGAACATTGGACAGACTGCTCCTCAACCTGTCACTAAGAAATGAATGGGAACTACCAGAGTCCAGTAAAGATACCACATCCTGACCAGCAATTTGACACTGCAGACGAATAGCCAACGTGTTTCGTTCCACTGTCTGAGCATCAGCTGACAACAGCATTAAATCATCATCACTTTCCTCAGCTTCTTCATCCTCCAACGAACAGAAATCCAAAAGTTCCTGAACCACATGCAACTGAACGGTGTTATTGCATTTGTGATCCTTGCCCCAGCGTTCTCCACATATGAAACAAAGCCCCTTCGCCCGCCTATAAGCCTTGAGAGTTGCAAGCCGGTCAGGTTCTGGAGCAGTTCTTGTTGGGGTGACCTGCCTCTTCTCCTCTGGAGACCTTGGCGAGAATGGCTTGCTCTGCCTTGAGGAATATGATGAGCTTGGCCTTCGATATGGAGATGAGTTCAGCTCCGATTCGCCTCTCCCACCTCTTCCTGTAAGGCAGCTATGGTATACGTAGTATCCAAGTTTTGAGGCATTTGAATAGCTACAATTAAACGCACATCAGGCTTCAATCCATCTATAAAACGAGTAGTGTAGTGCAGCATATCAGGATTAGGCTCATAGGCTGTGAGCTGATCCATGAGAGCCGAGAAGGCAGCGATGTACTCTACGACTGAACCAGTTTGTTTGAGTCTATACAACTTGCGCACCAACGACTGATGTTGATTTTTACCAAATCTATGCACTACGGCCGCACAGAACTCCTCCCACGTAGCCCTCACAAACTGATGTTGCACAGATGACAACCAGACCGCAGCATCCCCCTTGAATTGCATGCTGCAACTGCGATCCACAGATCAGGGTCGGTATCGAAAAGGGCAAAGTAGTCCTCGCTACGGGCTTGCCAAAACTTGGGGTTGTCACCATGGAATTCAGGAAAATCCATTGATGGTGGTTTGCCATGCCCCGACGAAGATGTCGCTCTCCTCTCCCTCTGGATCAAGCTACCGAACAAAGATGCTGTAACAGGAACAGGATTCGCCGCGATACCTCGAGCCGGAGGTGGGACATAGGGCTGTGAAGCCCTAGTGCCCAGCCCCCGTGTAGCCGTTGCAGCGCGGTGCCCAATTGGGCCGATCTCCGCGGCTCCCCTCGACGTCCTGAAGTGCGGCGCCGAGTCGTCGGTGTGGGAGGCGAGACCCAACGAAGAGCGGAGATCCGTCTCCATCGCATCCGTGTACGCCTGCATATTGTTGACGGCAGTCACGATGGCCTTGTCCACGGCCTTGTCGACAGCCTGCGCCATCGACGACGCAAGTGAACGCTCGATCGACGCCGCGATGAGCGACTCCAGATCCGTCTTGAGGTTCTCATGTGCCTTGTCGTTCGCCGCCGCGATCGTCTCGTAGATCGCCTTGCCTTCTGGCGTCAGGTTCTCCATGAGTTCCAGCCGACGACGCTCCGCTGCCGCCCTCAGTCGCGTGTCGTGGGGGTGAGGAATCTCCAGATTGTAGCGGTGGTGGCTAGGATCGAAATGCTCTGAATACCAAATGTTAGCATCAGGCTAAGGCCACGCATTGGCCATGCCTTAATCGTCCGTCCATGTACGTTTAGTGGTGGGTATCGAAAGTACTTGCCGTATGCCTAGACCATGCATGATTGATGAACTAGAAGAAAGTCCGACCGGTGCTTTGGTAGTGCACACGCAACGCATTACTTTGTGTGCCCAAAGTGTCACCAAGGTACGACGCGCGAATAATGTCATATGGATGATCCAGCAAGAAAAGAAACAAGCACCGGCCGAAACAAACAGCAAAAGAGAGAGCTCACACAAACAAAACCTGAACCGAATAACCAAAGCTAGCTACCCGAGGCGAGGGAGGCAACGTCTTTTCCCACGCTCGCTTTCGGTTGGACACCGCGCACGCACACGCAGCAGATGCTGCTGGACGCGATCGATGGGGTGCTGTGCAACGAGGCGTGCACGCACGCACCGACGCCATACCGGAAACACGAATAGGATGCACAACGGCGCCACTCGGCTGAAAAAGCTGGAAAGATCATAGCGTGCATTGGCATGTGCGGCAGTAGCGTTATGATGAGTCCACTCGTACGTACTGTACAGCGCTTTATTGCTAGAGATGGTCCAACCTGTGACACAAGAGGCATAGACAAGAAGCAGCAGCACGAAAAGTTGCTGCTGTTGATGGCAGTCCGAGAGTGTGCAGGAAAGCTGAGCAAGGCAAATTTCCTGGTCCATTGACGTTGGATCCCAATCACCACGCCCACCTACAACAGCTGCAGTAGGGAGACCATATCTTTCGCCATCCTGCAGCATACAATGCTGACATCTCAGCCATCCCAATCTGACATTGAATAATCCGCCTCGGAAACGGTAGTCCGCCCTTGTGTTATTAATGCGTGCGCCCATCCCAGTTACTCGGAGCATCTGCACCGGGGCCCTTAAATTTTGTCTGACACACCTTAATAGGAGGCCTAATTGGGGTGCCCGGACACTTGTTAGACAGTTTTTTTTCGACTCCCACACCGGCGCCCAAAGAAAATCAACAAACACAATTTTTAACAGAAAATCAAATATTGATTCAAACATACGCAAATAATTCCATAGTTGGTACGGATAAAAATCTAGATATTATTACAACAATAAAGTTTTAAAATCCTCTAATATAAATTGTGCTTCAAACAAGACCATCGCCCTCTCCGCCACGGCGCTCCAATAGGTGCGCCACTAAATCATCCTGCAGTTGTTGATGCACAACTATATCATGAATTTGCTGATGCACCGCGAGAAATTTCGAAAAGTTTTGCGACGGGCCATGCACCACCGGTTCAAGTTGCCCCTGCCCATCAAACGGGTTCCGAACATAATGGTCATCTGAAAGCTGGGGCGGCAAAAGCATGGTAGGGTCACGTTCACTCTCGATAATCATATTGTGCATAATAATGCAAGCATTCATGATCTCCTGCATCTGTTCTACTGTCCAAGATAGAGAAGGATACCTGACAACCGCAAACTAGGCTTGAAGCACACCGAATGCTCACTCCACATCTTTCCGAGCACTCTCTTGTTTCTTTGAAAAATATTTCTTTGCCGGAGGAACAGGATTGCGAATGGTCTTCACAAATATAGAATATATTGGATAGATGCCACCCGCTAGGTAGTATCCTATGTTATATTGATGACCGTTGATCTCATAGTTACACTCGGGAGCTTGACCATTCACAAGTCTGGAAAAGACCGGAGAACGTTGCAACACATTGATATCGTTGTGAGCACTGGCCATACCAAAAAAAGCATGCCAAATCCACGTATCATAGTCGGCCACCACTTCAAATAAAACACTGCATGTTCCAAGATGTCACCCTTTATACATCCCGTGTCAACCGTATGGACAATTCTTCCACTTCCAATGCATGCAATCAATGCTTCCAAGCATCCCTGGAAAACCTCTCGCTTCAACTACTGCCAAGAGACGAGCAGTGTCTTGAGCATTTGGTTCTCTCAGATGCGTGGGTCCAAACACCCCACATTCACCGCCTTGCAAAACCTGTAAGTGACTTCAGTGGCTGTCGACTCAGACATACGGAAGTAGTCGACCATAGAATCTGCGGGAGCCCCATATGCAAGACACCGTAAAGCAACTAAGCATTTCTGAATAGATGAGAATCCAAGAAGTCAGGTGCAGTCACTCTTTAGCTCGAAGTACTCATCATATTCTCGCACACCATGCAAAATGTTCTGGAACAAACCTCTCTGCATCCTGAAGCTCCGGCGAAAAGCAACCTCATCATTTGTTGGCTGGTGCGCAAAAAAAAATGGTTGAACAATAGCATATGCCCCGTCGCAAGCTCCCAGTTCGTGTTGCCCTTCTTTCCAGGCCTAGATCCTCCGCGTTTGGGTTCGGCTTCCTCCTCCTCCACTGCCACAAGAATGCGGATGACCTCTTCGTTCTCCTGATCATCCAATTCAAGTGCGCTCATCTCTTCCGTTATTTGGTGAAACATCATTTCGTCGTCCGAGTCCATAGCCTAATCAAGCATCGAAATGTAGGAAATCATAAAAGAATGGATTGTCGGCAAACAGCCAAACACCTTGCGGGCGGCAGGGAGGGACTTACTGGTCGCGCCGGTAGGGAAGAGTTTGCGTCGGGGAAGAAAGAAGGCCGGCCTTGCCAGGGAGCGGCGGCGGCGATTATTGCGGTTGTGGGACGATGATCGGCGGTGGAGATGGGAATGATAGAGATGGCTACGGCGAGGGTGGCGGCGGTAGCGCGAATCGCCGGGCAGGGAATAGAGGATGGAGGGGTGGAAGCACAAATGACTGCCGGTTCGTTTCCTGTGTATGACGGGCGGGCCATATTTGTCGGTGGCGCAGGCCGAACAGTGTCCGGCACAATGAAGGCAGCCCCCAGAGTTGGAGGCCCGGTTCGCGGTGCCGAACAGGTTTTGGGCCGGACGAAAGCTTTGCGACCCCCGATGTGGCCTTTTTTTTGTTCGGCACCCCAAATGAGCTTTACGGGCCCTTTTACTGTTGGGAATATGCCCTAGAGGCAATAATAAAATGGTTTATTAGCATATTCATGTTTATGATAATAGTTTATTCTCCATGCTATAATTGTATTAACCGGAAACATAATACATGTGTGGAATATAAACACCAGGTGTCCCTAGTAAGCCTCTACCAGACTAGTTCGTTAGTCAAGAGATGGTTAGAGTTTCCTAACCATGGACTTGTTATAGTCACTTGATAACGAAGTCATATCATTAGGAGTAATGATGTGATGGACAAGACCCGATAATAAAGAGTTGCAATTGATCGTGTCACACAAGTTTCATTGCCAACGCTTTTAGTATGCCAAGTATAGTTTCCTTAGACCATGAGATTATGTCACTCCCGTTTACCGGAGGAATACTTTGTGGACATCAAACGTCACTTCGTAACTGGGTGATTATAAAGGTGGCTTTCAGGTATCTCCGATGCTATTTGTTGGGTGACATGAATCAAGACTGGGATTTGTCCTTCCTTGTGACGGAAAAGATATCTCTGGGCCCTCTTGAAAGAGCATGGTTGCCCCCATGTGTTATTTGGTAATTAATGACAATCTCTATGGACTAATGTATGCTTTGAGTTATATTTGCAGTGTTGGTCCATAAGGAATGCTTTGACTCCATATGTTGGAGTCAAGGCTAAAAGAAGAAGACTATATGTTGATCAAGGCTAAGTGCAAGTTGATCAACGTACAAGATTAGGGCATTGTTGGTCCATAAGGAATGCTTTGACTCCATATGTTGGAGTCAAGGCTAAAAGAAGAAGACTATATGTTGATCAAGGCTAAGTGCAAGTTGATCAACGTACAAGATTAGGGCATGTGAAGAAGAAGATCATTTGTTGATCAAGATCCTATGTTGTCCATGGTAAATGGCGTCACGTGGGATCATCATCAAGATAAAGGTCAAGTGAAGATATGTCGAAGAGTGCCTCTCCCATCTTGGTGTATGGGGGAGCAATATGCGAGTCTTCACCAAGCGGAGCAAAATCAAGAAAGGTGATCCACTTGAGAGTAGATCAAGATCGTCATCATCTAGCTCAAGTGGAATGCGCAAGGCAAAGGTATGATCTTGATAGGGTTTCTATTTTACCGGTCTCGCGGTGTAGTTGGGAGACCGGGTTTTAGGATAGGTAACCGTACTATCAAGAGGGGCTCTCAAGTGAGCTTTAGCGTATCGTCGTAGAGAGCTCAAACATTTGCATCCTTGGCATCATCCTTTCTTGGTTCTTATTTGACTCTTATCGTAGTGAGGTCTCGGTGCTTGTCGTGATAGTCATGACAAGCTTAAGTCCTTCGAAAACGATATTTGGTTGCATCTTCTATTGCATTTTCGGTGGTGGAGATTTTACCGATCCACTAGTGAGGAAAGGTTCACTCCTTCCTACCCATACCAAAATCTCCATTGCATGTTATTTGGCTTTCATCTATATGAGGATTTAGAGCTTGTTTCATCTCCATACCAAGCTCTAGTTCATCACAAACGGATCTCATATGCATATCTTGTTGCGTTTTTGATGTTGGAGGTTTTACCGGCTTGTCTTTCCTAGAGAGGTCAAACTCTTTCCTTGTGACCTCCTCCTCACATGATGGAATATGATGTTTCTCTGCATGATCTTGTAGAGCTCTTCGTTGCGATTCCAACGAGCCCAAGATCATCGAAAACGGAGTCCGGATGCAAAAGATATCGCGTTTCTCGTGCGTGCTGTTTTACTCTCTGTATCTCATCCGGAATTTTCCGGGTCATTCCGGACAGCTCGGAATTTTCCGGATATATTCCGGACGGATTCCGAGGTGAACCAGTTTTGCTCTCTGTTAGTGTTTCGGAATATTCCGGACCATTCCGGACCAATTCCGGACGACCACGAAAACTACATAACGGTCAGATCTTGTTGACCTATAAAAAGGGGGCTTCTTCCCCAAAGGTTCCCTAACCATTAGAGCTCTTTTTCTCTCTCTCCTCCATTGTTTCAAGAGCTCAAATCACATAGATCTCCCAATCCCTCCACCCAAACTTGTTGATCTTTGGAGGATTGGAGGAGAAGATCTAGATCTACATTTCCACCAATCCATTCCTCCTCTAAGTGAGGGGAACCTAGTAGATCTTGATCTTGGAGTTTCTTGGTGTTTCTCCTTGATTCTTTCTCTCAAATCCCTCCCAACCATTAGTTGCTTTGGTTGGATTCGGGTTGGAAGAACTTGACCACTTAGTGTGTTCTTGCCATTGCATTAGTTGCATCGGTTTGAGTTCTCCACGGTGGTTCGTGGAAAGTGAAGTTGAGAAGCTTGTTTCTCTTGGGTACTTTGGTGCCCTAGAGCTTGTTCCTCTAGGGCACGTTGGTACCCTAGACGGTTGTTGTTTTCTCGGAGTCTTGGTGGCTCACGGGATTTGTTGGGAGCCTCCAATTGTGGAGTGTGGCTCAACCTTGTTAGCATTCGGAGCTTTGGTAGCTACGAAGACATTGTCGGGAGCCATCAATTGAGTTGTGGTGTGTGCCCCGGCCTTGGGCATCGAGTCTTGGCGGCTCGGTGCATTTGGTGAAGACCCTCCAACTTGTGGAGTGAGCTTCATCCTTGTAAAGGTTCTAGTTGTCAACCTCAACGGCAACATAGTGACAAGTTCCTCGCCACATTGCTGGTAAGACACAACGGAGATACGGTGTGCCATATCAAGGCTACTCGGTGTTTCACATTGGTGAACACCGTGCCGCTCCAACGGAGACTAGCTTCCATTGGGAAGTGAACTTCGGGATAAATCATCGTCTCCAAGTGCCTCGGTATTTCTATCCCGAGCTCCTTACTTATGCTATTTACTTTGTGATAGACATCAAGCTTAAAGTCATATATCTTGCTATCACCTAGTTGATCATATTGCTTAGCATAAGTTGTTGGTGCACATAGGTGAACCTAGCTAGTTTAGGTTTTGGCTTGATAAATTAAACGTTAGTTTTATTCCGCATTTATTCAAGCCTTAACCGTAATAATTTTAAATCGCCTATTCACCCCCCCCCCTCTAGGCGACATCCGTGTCCTTTCAATTGGTATCAGAGCCGGTTCTCTCTTGATAGGGCTTCACGGCCTAGAGAGTAAAGATGTCGTCTAGTGGTTTAGTGCACAATGATTCTTTAATATTTGATGGCACTAATTATAATGATTGGAGAAATCGCATGCTAGATTATTTTCGGGACATTGATCCATGTATAGAGCAAATTCTAGATATGGGTTTTTCTCCTCTAGAGGATGAGGAAAATTCTTATCTAGATGATGAAGCTTCTAAAGTGATTTTCAAGTCTTTGAGTAATGCAGTTGCTTTGTCGATCTCTCCTTATCGGAATGGCCATGAGCTGTGGACCAAGCTTCAAGACAATTATGGTGTGTCCATGGATAGTGAAAATGATTGTTCTCACTCCACCTCTGGGCGTAATGAGTTCTCAACTTCTTCTACCTCACCTACATGTGGCAAGCCACAAAATAATGCAATGGTGAGTAGGGATAAATTTTGCAATAATGATAGTGAGCTTCTTTTAGATAATATTTCATCTCTATCTCATTGCAATGATTTATCTTTGGACTTAAACACATCTAGAACTATAAATGTTTCACATGCTTGTGTTGATAGTCCTTGCATATCTTCTAAATCATCAAGTAGTAATGATCATAACAATAATGTTGATGATGAAGAAGATGATGCTTACTTTAATAAGAAAGGTTTAATGGTTCTTAATGCTTTTTCAAAGAATGAAAATGCTTGTGAGAATCTACATGAAATTATGAGCACCCTTATTGAACGAGGGCTTACTATTGAAAATTTAGAAGCTCGTGAAAATGAAAGTCTTAGCCGCGAACGTAATTATGCGGACACAATTGCGAATCTTGAGCAAGCTCTCGAAGAAATCCAAACCACCAAGAAATCTCTTGACGATACATTTACTCTAAAGTTATCTAAAGTAAATGAAACCCATGATAGAGCTCTCAAGGTGGCTAATGATTTTAAAATTAAAAATGATGAGCTTGTTGTTGAAATTGTTAGACTCCTTGAGGCTAATGTGAAATTTGAAAAGGATGTCAAGTCCTTGGAAGATTCTCTTGCACATCTCACTAAGTCTCATGATCAACTCCAAGCTCAATTATTAAAAGAGCTTCCTACTTCTTCTCCCATTGCTATTAATGTTGATGCTTGTGCTACTAACTCTATTTCTTGTGAAGCATCCATTTTAAAGGAGAATGTTGAGCTAAGGGCTCAACTTAAATTGCTAACTAGCAAATATGATATATTGGAAGAAAGCCATGAGAAGCTCTCGAGCTCTCATGAAGATCTTCTCGTATCTCATGATAAGCTAAAGTTAGCTCATGAGGCTAATGCTACCAAGGTAATACCTAGTGAACCTCATGTGGACAATGGCACAACCTCTACTAAAAATGTTACAATGCCATGTGCTAGTCCTTGTAATTCTTCATCTCACACTAGTGGTAAATCATATGTTGAATTACATTTTGTGCCTAGTTGCTCTAACAATGAAGCCTCAACTTCCACTAGTACTTGTGTAGCTACTAACCTTGTAGGGAAGACTAAAGAGCACAAGGCACAAGCCACTTCTTTGAAGAAAGATGTGGAGAAGCGTCATAAAGGGAAGGCCACATTTGACAACATGTTGAGTGTGCAAAAATCCCCCAATGACAAGAGTGGACTTGGATTTAACTCCAATATCAAGAACAAGTTCAAGAGTAGCAATAAGAAGGGCCAAGAACAAGTCAATCACTCGGCCAAGATTGTTTGCTTCAAGTGCAAAATTGAAGGGCATCATGTTAGGGATTGCCCAATGAAGAAGAAGCCTCTTAGTGAGAAGCAATTAGGGAAGCGGCCTATTGTTCAATCTCATGCTCAACCTCGGGTTGAACAAGGACCACCTCCTAAGAAGACTCAAGTCATTGCTCCTCAAGTTAAGGAGCCTATTAAGAAGAAAGAAAAGAGTCGATATTGCTACTTATGCCGTGAGAAAGGTCACTTGGCTTCTTCATGCACTAATGGTACTCTATCCAACCCCATAATAGTTGATGATGTTTATTCTCTTAGAAAGGATAGGGTTGGCAATGTGTTTGCCAAATATGTGGGGACTCAAAGTGGTGTCAAGAAAAGAACCATTTGGGTTGCCAAGCCTATTGTGACTAACCTTTTAGGACCCAACTTGGTTGGGGACCAACAAGCTCAAACTTGATCAATAGGTTGTGATGGAGGACATTGGAGACTTGGCTATCATTGAAGAATTAAGGGATCTTCTTGATTATTATTTCCACAAGTCAAGTCATTTGGATTATATTATCATATCTCATATCCAATGCTCCTTCTTGCGGTAACTTATATTTAAATTATATACATTGAAAGTTGCTTGCTTCCTAGCATGTGTTAGTTTTGTTCCTAGCATGTGCTTGTATATGTTGTGCTTATTACTTACCTTGAGCAATCAAGTTTGTGTATGTTAATGTGCGCTCCATATATGTGTAAACTTTGTGTTGAGTCCTTATTGGATCTTGTGTTGATTTCAATGGGCTCGTTTGAGAGATTAATGGATTATCCCATTTTGGGGGAGTGATATGCTTTGTGCACTTCACTAACCTAAAAATGTGTGTATATGAGTAACACCACCTAGTATTGATATATCAAGATTATCTAGTGACTATGTGGTGTGTCATGCTCATGAGAAATTCAAATTCTATAACATCCATTAATTATCTCTGGTTGATTTTAGTTGCCTCTTGCTTAGATAAAAAGAACTATCACATTATGGGGGAGTAATAAGCTATGTGCATATTACAATCCCATAAAATGTGAACATTTGAGGTTTTGCCACTTAGATTTGATATTGTCAATTATCTTATTTCTATGTGGCATATTAGATCGAACAAGTTCCAATTTGCTTTCTAGCTATCTTTTGGGTCTTGTTCGTGTGTGTTTGCTTGGTGTGGTTTTTCTCTAATATGCATCTCCTATACATTAGTTGAGAAACCATTTGTTCTATATTATTCTAACCATGGCCTTGCCGGTTGGTTTGAATAGTTGGAACTACCAACAAACCTTATTCAAATATGGTGTTTTAGTGCTAATCGTTTGCCATATGTTTTATCTTGTGAGGATATTCTTGGATACCTCTATCACCGGGAAAATAATTCCAAATGATCATTGTCCTTGGACAATCCATATTTGTGTTTTTGGTAGAATATTTTTGATTATCCTTACATTGGCATTGACTTTTATTTGCCCCATCTCTTGCCAAAATATTTATTTTGACTCCCATTGCCTTCCTTGCCTCTTGCATGGATCCTAATTTTCAATTGGTAGTGTTTAGTATTGTAAATAAAATATGAAGAGTAATGATCCCTTGTGAGTGCATTTTGTATTCAAATGCAAATATCAAAATAATGCATGAATCTTGGGGGAGCATTCCTTTTTATTTAGAACACTATCCTATCTATCAATATTTGATCCTTTCAATTGGCATTTGATTTCTATCGTATGTGTTTATGGAAGACAAATCCTTTTCTCTTGATGCTTTGTGCCATCATGAAAAGTGTAGAGGGTGTTTGGTTTATTTGGTGTAACCTTGCTCTCTCTTGGGAGTCTTGCTTTCTCATTTCTTGCTTTATGTTTATCCTATAAAATGAGAAAATCCTTTGAGCATGTCTCTTTGTTTTATCTTACATGCTCATTGACCTTGCCTATGTACTTTCAATTGGTATTAATTGGAATTTAATATCTCCTCCATAGATATTTGTTTCAATTGATATTTATTGTGAGAATTTTTTATACCTTATTACTTTAGTTGACTTTACTTGATTCCGGTCAAGTATTATCCTCTTCTTGGTATCCTGTCTCCTAGTTGGTATCTTATTTTTCAATTGGTGTCTTATCTCTCATGTGTTGTTTGATTTGATTCCTATTGATATCACACTTCATGTGTTGATGTGTTTTGGAATCAATCATATGTTGATTTGATTTTTCCCCAATCATGTGTTGATTTGGATTTTGATATAATTTGGACAACCTTTTTGTGTCACACTTTGGTGTGCTCGCTTCTTGGCTTACTTGGTGTTTTGTCCAAATTGTATCTCATTTGGTTCTTGTAAGACCATGCATGCATATTTACTAGTATATTTATTTTATGGCATGCTAGTCTTTCTTGATCCAATATATAGGGGATACTCCACCAAATCCTATATCGGCTAAGATGTGCATGAAATTCAACTTCATATCTATATGCACATATTTATGTGGAGTGTTTCCTATGTATTGTAGTGTATCTAACTACTATGGAACCCAATGAGTTTGGGAACCATATTGTACTTGAATTATGTTTTAGGTACAATTGAAAAGCGATTGGGTGCTTGCCTCATTCATAAGGAAGGTGGTCTCACCATGTGATTTTAGGAGTCAAGCTATGATGACTAACAAAAGATCATCTTCATCATCACCAATGCATATCGGTAACAAGTATCTATTCCATGCATATTTTTCTTGTATTCAACCTTGTGTAGGTTGCCCCTTTGCATGAAAACTTTAAATGTACAATTGTTGTGACTTTGGCTCTTTCCTTCACTTGGTATATCTTTGTGATATTTGTGATGGAAGTGAAAAAAATCTTTTTCTTCAATTGGTATTATTTCTTTGTGATACTTGTTGCCTATCTCAAAGCATCTTCACTATCTCTTGTTCCCTTAGTGATATGTGTGATGTCTTTGATATTTTTGAAGTTCATTTATATACAATGAGATAAATTTGAGCTATGTGCTATGCTTTTAAGCAATAATATCTTTTGTATATTCATGACTTCCCTTTTGGATACCATGGTTTCCACTTTATCAACCATCTCATATGTGCAAGTTTCTTTGTGGATGTATATCATCAATGATTTGTCTACTTAGAAACCTATACATATGAGAGAGGTCACCTTTTAGTTGGTATCCTAATTCTTTTGAGCTACCTTGCTTTTATCTATAATTCTTTGGTGGCTCCAATTTTGTCTCATGAGTGCTTGTCTCATTTTCTATCGGTATCTTTGCACACTCATGTATTTGTGAGGATCTTTGTCTTCATGCTTACCTTGGTGAGCATGTTGATTTTTATCGGCTAAATGCTCTCACTATCTTTTGGCATTTTCAATTGGTTTTAGTTTCCAATTGGTACCCCTAAGCTTGTGAACATACTCCTTTAAAAGATCTTCCTTTTATCTCGGTTGGGCCAATCCTATGTTGAATTTTTAAAAAAATTGGTATCCTTGAATTTGTGAACATATTCTTTCTGAAAAATCTTCTTTGAAAGTTGTGTGTGTCAATACTTGATATATAACCTATCACCATTCGGTTAAGACTATGTGTCTTACCAAATTAATTGTCGTGTCACACACACATACTCTTGGTTGGACTATTCTTGATAGTTTCTTTTAATTGATATCTCCTTATGGCTCAACCACATCCTTGGTGCAAGTGCTTTGTTTTGCTTTAATTTTTACATCCTTGCACTTGGTGAGTGTTCAAGATGAGTTTGGGGGAGTGAGGATTCCATATTTGTGTACTCCTCAATAGTGCATGAACATTGGGGAGCTTCTCTATTTTTATTTAGAACTCTCGGTTAGGATCTTCTTGATTGCTTTTCTCCCTTGAGGAGACGTTTAGAATGATTTCATCCTTTTGCGATCTTTGGATCCTCAATATAGTTTGATTTCCTCTATTATCCGTCAATGGATATGTGCATTTGACTTCACTCATATCTTGAGTAATGCATACCTTGTGGAGGAACTCATATTATATTGGCCTTCTAAATTTCTCTTCCCATTTCGGCAATCGATGCCAATGGGGGAGAAGTTTTAGAGGGTTTAAGGGAATTTGGTTTTATGCTTTCGTTTGGTTCTTAAGCATTTGCCTCTCATGCTCATGCATCCTTGTCTTGCAAGGTTGCTTAATTCATTATATAAACCCTCTCAAATGGGATTGTCATCAATTACCAAAATGGGGGAGATTGAAAGAGCATGGTTGCCCCCATGTGTTATTTTGGTAATTAATGACAATCTCTATGGACTAATGTATGCTTTGAGTTATATTTGCAGTGTTGGTCCATAAGGAATGCTTTGACTCCATATGTTGGAGTCAAGGCTAAAAGAAGAAGACTATATGTTGATCAAGGCTAAGTGCAAGTTGATCAACGTACAAGATTAGGGCATTGTTGGTCCATAAGGAATGCTTTGACTCCATATGTTGGAGTCAAGGCTAAAAGAAGAAGACTATATGTTGATCAAGGCTAAGTGCAAGTTGATCAACGTACAAGATTAGGGCATGTGAAGAAGAAGATCATTTGTTGATCAAGATCCTATGTTGTCCATGGTGGATGGCGTCACGTGGGATCATCATCAAGATAAAGGTCAAGTGAAGATATGTCGAAGAGTGCCTCTCCCATCTTGGTGTATGGGGGAGCAATATGCGAGTCTTCACCAAGCGGAGCAAAATCAAGAAAGGTGATCCACTTGAGAGTAGATCAAGGTCGTCATCATCTAGCTCAAGTGGAATGCGCAAGGCAAAGGTATGATCTTGATAGGGTTTCTATTTTACCGGTCTCGCGGTGTAGTTGGGAGACCGGGTTTTAGGATAGGTAACCGTACTATCAAGAGGGGCTCTCAAGTGAGCTTTAGCGTATCGTCGTAGAGAGCTCAAATATTTGCATCCTTGGCATCATCCTTTCTTGGTTCTTATTTGACTCTTATCGTAGTGAGGTCTCGGTGCTTGTCGTGATAGTCATGACAAGCTTAAGTCCTTCGAAAACGATATTTGGTTGCATCTTCTATTGCATTTTCGGTGGTGGAGATTTTACCGATCCACTAGTGAGGAAAGGTTCACTCCTTCCTACCCATACCAAAATCTCCATTGCATGTTATTTGGATTTCATCTATATGAGGATTTAGAGCTTGTGTTCATCTCCATACCAAGCTCTAGTTCATCACAAACGGATCTCATATGCATATCTTGTTGCGTTTTTTATGTTGGAGGTTTTACCGGCTTGTCTTTCCTAGAGAGGTCAAACTCTTTCCTTGTGACCTCCTCCTCACATGATGGAATATGATGTTTCTCTGCATGATCTTGTAGAGCTCTTCGTTGCGATTCCAACGAGCCCAAGATCATCGAAAACGGAGTCCGGATGCAAAAGATATCGCGTTTCTCGTGCGTGCTGTTTTACTCTCTGTATCTCATCCGGAATTTTCCGGGTCATTCCGGACAGCTCGGAATTTTCCGGATATATTCCGGACGGATTCCGAGGTGAACCAGTTTTGCTCTCTGTTAGTGTTTCGGAATATTCCGGACCATTCCGGACCAATTCCGGACGACCACGAAAACTGCATAACGGTCAGATCTTGTTGACCTATAAAAAGGGGGCTTCTTCCCCAAAGGTTCCCTAACCATTAGAGCTCTTTTTCTCTCTCTCCTCCATTGTTTCAAGAGCTCAAATCACATAGATCTCCCAATCCCTCCACCCAAACTTGTTGATCTTTGGAGGATTGGAGGAGAAGATCTAGATCTACATTTCCACCAATACATTCCTCCTCTAAGTGAGGGGAACCTAGTATATCTTGATCTTGGAGTTTCTTGGTGTTTCTCCTTGGTTCTTTCTCTCAAATCCCTCCCAACCATTAGTTGCTTTGGTTGGATTCGGGTTGAAGAACTTGACCACTTAGTGTGTTCTTGCCATTGCATTAGTTGCATCGGTTTGAGTTCTCCACGGTGGTTCGTGGAAAGTGAAGTTGAGAAGCTTGTTTCTCTTGGGTACTTTGGTGCCCTAGAGCTTATTCCTCTAGGGCACGTTGGTACCCTAGACGGTTGTTATTTTCTCGGAGTCTTGGTGGCTCACGGGATTTGTTGGGAGCCTCCAATTGTGGAGTGTGGCTCAACCTTGTTAGCATTCGGAGCTTTGGTAGCTACGAAGACATTGTCGGGAGCCATCAATTGAGTTGTGGTGTGTGCCCCGGCCTTGGGCATCGAGTCTTGGCGGCTCGGTGCATTTGGTGAAGACCCTCCAACTTGTGGAGTGAGCTTCATCCTTGTAAAGGTTCTAGTTGTCAACCTCAACGGCAACATAGTGACAAGTGCCTCGCCACATTGGTGGTAAGACACAACGGAGATACGGTGTGCCATATCAAGGCTACTCGGTGTTTCACATTGGTGAACACCGCGCCGCTCCAACGGAGACTAGCTTCCATTGGGAAGTGAACTTCGGGATAAATCATCGTCTCCAAGTGCCTCGGTATTTCTATCCCGAGCTCCTTACTTATGCTATTTACTTTGTGATAGACATCGAGCTTAAAGTCATATATCTTGCTATCACCTAGTTGATCATATTGCTTAGCATAAGTTGTTGGTGCACATAGGTGAACCTAGCTAGTTTAGGTTTTGGCTTGATAAATTAAACATTAGTTTTATTCCGCATTTATTCAAGCCTTAACCGTAATAATTTTAAATCGCCTATTCACCCCCCCCCCCTCTAGGCGACATCCGTGTCCTTTCACCTCTCGGTAATATAGCATCTGGAAGGTTGCAACCATGTGATTAAGTGTTAATCACGGAGATCCTATATTATGGATGAGTAAAGAGAATTTGCCAGGTAACGAGATTGAACCAGATATGGAGATATCGACGATCAAGTCTCGGGCAAATTAAATATCGGTGAGACAAAGGGAATCGTATATGAGATTAAGAATCTCCGGCATCGTGGTTCAATCGATAAAGAACTTCGTTGAATATGTAGGAGTCAATATGGGCATCCCGGTCCCGCTGTTGATTATTGATATGATCATGTCTGTATGTTCTCGAACCCGTAGGGTCACACACTTAACGCTCTGATGTAGCTAGGGTTAGCGGTGAGATATTTTGATGGAATGAACGAATGGTGATTCGGAGTCTCGGATAGGATCCCAGACATCACGAGGAGTTCCGGAGTGGTCCGGAGAATAAGATTCATATAAGGAAAGTGGTTTCCGGAGGTATCGGAAAAGTTCCGGAATATTTCGGTAGGGTACCGGAAGATTCTAGAAGGTTCTAGAGGGGTCTAGAAGTGGGGCCCATAGGAGTATGGGGCCCACATGATTTAAAGGGGTGGTGGACTGGCCTCATGGGCCAGCCGCACCACAGCCCTAAGGGGCCCATGCGTGTGGGCTTGGAGCCCAAGAGGGGAAGGGGGCCGGCCACCAAACCCTAACCCTAGGGCGGCTGGCTTGGGGGCCACTCCTCCCCTAGCCGCCAGCCCTAGGAGGGGGTGGGGCGCACCCCCCTTGGCCTCCTATATAAGGAGGGGCAAGGGGAGGGGTGCGGCACCCTTTGGGCTGCCCATTGCAAACCCTAGCCGCCCCCTCTTCTCCCTCCACCTCCACCACTTGCGCCACCCCTCCCGGAGGGCTGCCGCGAGATACACCTCCTCCCTTGCTGCACCACCCCTAGCCGTAGGGCTGCTGCACCATGTCTCCCTCTCCCTCTTGCTTGGCTTGGCGAAGCCCTGCTCGTGGGAAGTCTATACCATCAACGCCACCACAACCGTCATGGTGCCGAGATCCATCTAGCCATCTCCACCTTGCTTGCGGGATCAAGAAGGCGGAGATCTAAATCGAGCCGTACGTGTGGATACCGCGGAGGTGCTACCCCTTGTGGCACTTCATCGGATTGGACTTCGAGGAAATACATCTCCTCGCGACTAGATGAGTCTAGTTGCGGGGATCGACTAGCCAACCCCTGCACCGACAAAACGCGTTTGTTGATCTTCAAGGGTAAGAGATTGGATCTCATTTTCGCTACCTCCATCTAGTAGATCTAGATCCTTAGGGTTTCTTCCGCTTGTTGCGTAGGAAAATTTTTGTTTTCTATGCTTCGACCCCTTCATTTACGACCCCCCGGTAGAGATGCTCTTAGCTACTAGTATGTCTGTGTATTAAGGCTACTCACACCATGGAGAGTAACAATATGTGAAACAGGACGAAATCAGCCGAAGGTCATCTAAAGTTGACTTGGTTTACGTTAGGCTTGGTATCAGTCGAAACCTCGGTATTCGGTCGCCGAAATGGCCAAAACATGTGTAAACATAGAACCCGGACGAAATCAGACAAATGTCGTGTAAACGTGTGACTCTAACTCACGTTAGGCCTCATATCGGCTGAAATGTGGGTATTCGTTGAAACAAACGACCAAAACGTGTAAGAACGGTGAACCGCAGTGAAGTCGGTCGGACGTCATAAAACATGAGTCGGACTCACGTTAGGCCTTTTTATTAGACGAAACGTGGGTATATGTTGGTCGAAACGGCCAAAACATGTGGGAAAGTAGAACTCGAACAAAATCATATGGAACGTATAAACGTGACTCAGACTCACATTAGGCCTCGTATCGGTCGAAACGTGGGTATTCGTTGGCAAAAAACATGAGCTGGGCTCACGTTAGGTCTCATATCGGATGAAACGTGATGACCGAAACTGTCAAAATCTCGTGTGTAACCAGTAAACATGCATATGTTACTATTCCATGTTATTATCTTTATAATAGTGGTATGGTGTAATATTTATTAGGGTGTAGACTTAATTTTTTATTCAAATACCCGACATGTCATTCGTGTTGCTTGTTATTCCCATAGAGGGTAGTCTAATAGAGAGATTGAGGAAATTCACTCCTCTACACGGAAGATATATTTCTAACACCGAAAACATATGTTAATTTTCTTAAAAAATATACGCGTACATTTCAACAATCTGTGTGCATGTCAAATCAATGACACGTGCCGTGATTTGGGTACTTTGATTTGGTTTTTTTTTTTTGAAATGGAGGGTATTCCTCCGGCCTCTACATTCAAAGGATGCACACAGACTTCTTTTTATTAATAAAAACAGAAACCACATAGCCTTATAAAAAGATACATCAATCAACCAGAAGCCACCATCTAGGCGAAACCCGCTACACCTACAATCTTGATAAAGGGGTGGACCGATCAGCGCCACATGTTCTGACCACACACACCAACGCACATCATCTAAATCCGGTGGACTCAACAAGCCGCCCAATAGAAAGCTTGGGAGCACCAACCGGTCCAGCCGACACTCGACGCACACCAGTGCACACGCTGAGAAATCGCTGCCGCCGTCTTCCGCGTACCAATCTTCGGGGGATATCAATGCGATGACCTTGTCAGGCCTGCTGTCGACGTCGCCACGACGCCAGCCAAGGCCCCCGCCCCGCGCGAATCCATCAGCACACGTCCGCCACAGAGCCCCTGCTTGAAGAGGTCGCAGCATAGAAAACAAAAAAAATTCCTACGTAGCAAGCGGAATAAACCCCAAGGATCTAGATCTATTAGACGAATGTAGCGAAGATGAGATCCAATCTCTTACCCTTGAAAATCAACAAACACGTTTTGTTGGTGCAGGGGTTGGCTAGTCGATCCCCGCAACTAGACTCATCTAGTCGCGAGGAGATGTATTTCCTCGAAGTCCAATCCGACGAAGTGCCACAAGAGGTAGCACCTCCGCGGTATCCACACGTACGGCTCGATGTAGATCTCCGCCTTCTTGATCCCGCAAGCAAGGTGGAGATGGCTAGATAGATCTCGGCACCACGACGGTTGTGGTGGCGTTGATGGTGGAGAAATTCCTGCAGGGCTTCGCCAAGCGGCTGCAGGAGAGAGGAGGGAGAGGGAGGCCGACGGCTAGGGTACAAGGGTGCTACGCCCCAGCCCTCCCCTCCTCCTTATATAGGCGCGAGGGAGGTGTGGGGGGCGCCCCAATCCCATCTAGGGCCGGCCAAGGGGGGAAACTTGCCCCCCAAGGCGCCCAATTAGGGTTAGGGTTGCCCCCACCTTGCCTTGGCCGCATGGGCCTTGGGGACAAGGTGCGGCCAGCCCATGTGGGTTGTTGCGCCTCCCCTCGGTCCATGTTGGCCCTTCCAGGTTCGTGGCCCCCAAGGTGGGGCCCTCCGGAACTTTCCGGAACCTTCTAGAATCTTCCGGTACTCTGCCGGAATTTTCCCGAACTTTTCCGGAACCCTGGAAACCACTTTCCTTATATGAATCTTATTCTCCGGACCACTCTGGAACTCCTCGTGATGTCCGGGATCCTATCCGAGACTCCGAATCACTATTCGTTCATTCCATAAATTATCTCATCACTAACCCTAGCTACATCGGAGCGTTAAGTGTGTGACCCTACGGGTTCGAGAACATGCAGACATGATCATATCAATAATCAACAGCGGGACCGGGATGCCCATATTGACTCCTACATATTCAACGAAGTTCTTTATCGATTGAACCACGATGCCGGAGATTCTTAATCTCATATACGATTCCCTTTGTCTCACCGATATTTAATTTGCCCGAGATTCGATCGTCGATATCCCCATATCTAGTTTCATCTCGTTACCTGGCAAATTCTCTTTACTCGTCCATAATATAGGATCACCATGATTACCACTTAATCACATGGTTGCAACCTTTCTGATGCTATATTACCGAGAGGGCCCAGAGATATCTTTTCCGTCACAAGGAAGGACAAATCCCAGTCTTGATTCATGTCACCCAACAAATACCATCGGAAATACCTGAAAGCCACCTTTATAATCACCCAGTTACGAAGTGACGTTTGATGTCCACAAAGCATTCCTCCGGTAAACGGGAGTGACATAATCTCATGGTCTAAGGAAACTATACTTGGCATACTAAAAGCGTTGGCAATGAAACTTGTGTGACACGATCAATTGCAACTCTTTATTATCGGGTCTTGTCCATCACATCATTACTCCTAATGATATGACTCCGTTATCAAGTGACTGTAACAAGTCCATGGTTAGGAAACTCTAACCATCTCTTGACTAACGAACCAGTCCGGTAGAGGCTTACTAGGGACACCTGGTTGTTTATATTCCACACATGTATTATGTTTTCGGTTAATACAATTATAGCATGGATAATAAACTATTATCATAAACATGAATATGCTAATAAACCATTTTATTATTGCCTCTAGGGCATATTCCGAATAGTCTCCCACTTGCACTAGAGTCAATAATCCAGTTTACATTTTCTCGATCCAACACTCATGGTGTCTAACACTCATGGAGTCTCAGTGCTGATCATGTTTGCTCGTGGAAGGGTTCTGTCCGTGCTCTGTACTATACAGTTCTTTATGTTCTTTGCAAAACGTCAATGTCACCTAATTTGACATTACTTTATCATCTCATGATGAACCTATTATCATCACATGATAATTCACATCATCACATGATGAATATAATATATTTGGTTAGAGAGTGAGTTTTTCATTTCCCTTTTATGCCTACATGACGTATTATCAGTCAAAAGGAACTTTCACATAGCATGTGCACCCGGAACTCACTCAATCTTGAAACAAAATTTCTCAAACCATAATATTATATCTTTTAATTCTTGAATTAATCATATACTCCTATATGTTGTAGACTCACAAATCGACAGTGCAATCATGTCACTTCAATATTTTCGATCATGCTTTCGCTGCGCTTCTGCTATTATGAGATCCCCAATCTAGTTTGGTTTTATGACTTCAACCAAGTCTACCAATCTCTAGATTACTTTATCTCATCTTCATGTTAAAATGACTCCTCATTCTAACACGTTCTTCTAACCAAGAACTTTGGTCACATATCGTCAAATACAAACACATGGTTCTTATATGTTTTAGTCCTATGAACAATTCATAGTGAATACTAACATATCCTCCAACCATCATTTTTGTACTGAGTTATCAACTCAATGTTTCACCTATTTCTCACAACAAGATGAACCTTTCTTCTCTTGTTCCATTTTGAACTCCTTCAAAATCATACTTAGGTTAAACATCCTGACATAATGCTTTATCAAACATATCTATCCTCCATAGATACATCCATCACCATGGATATTTGACGTTCAAACTAACTTCATAAGTTATACGTTGGTTCCTGACTTATTTATCGACAAAATACGCATCTATCTCCATAGATATTTGACATTCAAATTAACTTCACAAGTTATGCGTTTGGTTCCTGAAATATTTACAACATTTATGAAATCTCTATTTCACTCAAACAAGATGTTGTAAACTCCCACTCAAATATACACCATACATATTAAATTGTGAAACCACTTTGGCTCCCACTCAGAAATATGCTATCCTTATATTTGACCATGATTAACTAGCTCCCACTCAAACATATGTCACCACATATTTTGATCATGGAAAATAGTTTATGCTCTAACTTAATATATGTCAGCACATATGTTAATTAGATCTCACTCAGTTTCTCATGCACTTTCTCGATATTTTGGACACCTCCAAAATTCTTAATTAACTATTAATATCGAGAACTCCTTATACGAATGCCAGTACTCTGCTAGCATAAATCCTTTTGACCTTAAGCACAACTACACCATGTAGTTAACAACATTGAATATGTCAAAGAGCTTTACCTCTTGTGCTTTTGTCCAGTAAGTTTTATTTATTCCTTACAAACCCTTTTGAAGAATAAATATGTGAAACAACGCTTTCACAAAATCAAGTAACAATTACTTTGTGATTTAAACTTAACATAGGATGACTCTCAGTCATTTTCGTATTTAAAGTTTCTATTTCTCCTTTTGTAGTTTCGTAGGTTTGTCCTGTTTCTCAAACATGACAAGTGAATCATGAATATTATTTTGTAACCTGACAAAATACCATATTCTTGAATCCTACTTTTCTTTAGACAAGCTAAACCGAAATTCAATGATCACCATCATTAATTCCTTTATGTGTCAAGTTTTAACCAACATAGCACTTTACATATGTGCCACTTGATACATAAACAAGCAAGGTTTCAGCTTTTCCATTTTTATTCCATCAATTCTTTTATCAATGAAACCTTTTCACGATAAACCACTAAAATACTTAGCACAACCAACAAATTGGTTTGCCACTTTTAGTCTCATATTGTGGAATCACATTCATAGTCATACTTATGAATATACTACAACATTATTCGCAATAGTCTCTAATTATCTCATAATTATTGAAACCACCTTTTCTCATAACTCATATGAAAAATGTTTATGCGAATCATTAAATAGAGCCTTATTTAAAAATAGAGTGTTTATCAAATAAATCTAAATGCTACAAATAAACCCTAATAAGAAAAAACCCCTTTTATTTTATCAGACCACACAATATCAAATAGTGTGTGATTACAATATCTTAAGTCATATCAAACACCTTTGAAATATTCTAAACATTGTAATTTGTGATAACACTTCTCACAAGTCCACATACTAACATATAACTCAAATATTTTGTCTCTTTTGATCAAATCATAAAGACTCAATTTTCTTGTTAACTTAATATCCTAAACTCCAGAATTTGATCTCATCAAATATCATAACTTGAATAAATACACCTATTTAATCATTTCACTTATGATAGAGCGCACAGAATAATGACATCTAACATTTGCTGAAAATACAACCAACACTTGTGTTTATTTCCGGCAACTCCTATCACTCTTCCAAAGGGTGGCATTTTAGTCATACTCCTTCAATAAGGCGCATTGATAAAACATCAAAATGTTTATTCAATATTTAGCACGACTAAAACAATTGTCATTATTAAGTTTTGGATATCATTAGCATGTCTTTTATTTATAAATGTTCAACCAATTTATCATTTAGATTATAATAAGAATAATACACTTATAATCGAAAACTTGTGATTTCCAAAAAGGATCACTCATGAAAATAGAACAACCATTGTCTTTAACATGAATAACCGTCTCACATAAGCAAGACACACTAATTAAAATCACACTTAATTCGATTACAAAACTTATTCAAATCCTTTAATCAAAACGATAAATGTAGAGACAGATCGTTGCCAGCATCAACTCCTTGATTGCCACCATTCCGCAACGTCTTCCCATATCCTTTATGCAAATCTCAAGCAGCAGGTTCTGTTTTCATAAAACAGAATGAGTATCAAATACTTATTGAAACCGCCACAATTGCAATTTCGACTTAAACACTTATAACTTGTATATGACTATATACTTTCTGCATTGTCAACTTCTCTTGCTATGGGTTCCACTTTGACATGATGTAGCCGAGACACAAACTCATAGAAAGTGATCAAATCCCTTCCTATGACATAGTCTCCGGCATAATTCTTGAAGCTGGGGAGAAGCTAGCGTATCACCCCATCTATCGCGAAACCGTCATTCATCTCGTGGTTCCAAACAAGCACTAGACGATGATGTATCTCATGCATTATCCTCAGGTGTTGTTCCAAGCAAGTGTTCTCTTACATCTTGAGTGAAAGAAAACCGTTCAGACATTCGAACCTTACAATTCTAACTTGTGCTGAAAAACTATTTTTCAGCTCATCAACAATCTCCATTGCAATCAAGTTCTTGAATTGTCTACTTAGGTCAGAATTCATGAAGGTGCACATCATCCACTTGACTTTCAAGTAGGTGGTTCAAAACCACTCCATGTACTCTTCATCGCTTGCAGAAATATTTAGGTTTATCTCCTATTGGTTCTTCTAGCACGTAGAGCTGAGCATTGGTGTGTAGGACTTCTCTCAGACGCAGGTACCACTTAACAAAATGACCCATCGAGACGCAGTATTTCAGCAACGAACTGACTACCGTAGTCGACCATGATCTACAAGGATTTTTGCAAAGACATCTGGACTTTTGTTTATGATAATTTTTAGTTCATCTTAATGAACTCCCACTAAACTCAACATCTCTCTGGTTGTTTAGTGACACACGATCCAAATCCACTACACCACAACCGATCATCACGTGAGATGATGTAGCTTCATTGGTGAACATCACCATGTTGATCATATCATCCATATGACTCGTGTTTAGCCTTTCGGCTCTTGTGTTTCGAGGCCATGTCTGTACATGCTAGGCTCGTCAAGGAAACCGTAGTATTTCCGCGTGTGTAAATCTGGCTTACACCCGTTGTATGTGAACGTTGAATCTATCACACCCGATCATCACGTGGTGTCTCAAAACGACGAACTTTCGCAACGGTGCATACTAGGGAAGAACACTTCTTGATATTAACGTGAGAGATCACCTTATCATGCTACCGTCGCGATCACATCTAAGCATAACAATAAGGTGCACAAAAAGGGATTAACATCACATGCAATTCATAATTGTGATATGATATGGCCTTTCTTCTTATGCTTTTTGATCTCCATCTTCAAAGCACCGGCAAGATCTCCATCTCCGGCATGATCTCCATCATCGTGGCGCCATCACCATGGTTGTCCACCAACTATTGCAACTACAACTAATGCTACTCTTAGCAATAAAGTAAAGCAATTACATGGTGATTCATCGACACGCAGGTCACATAAAATAAAAGACAACCATATGGCTCCTGCCGGTTGCCGTACTCGACGACATGCAAGTCGCGAAAGATTACAAACATGATCATTGCATACATTATCACAAATCACATATTGGCCATACCACATCACATGACCCCCTCTGCAAAAACAAGTTAGACGTCCTCTACTTTGTTTATGCAATTTTTACGTGGCTTGGGTCAACGAGATAGAACCGTTCTAATCTACGCAAAAACCACAACGGTGATATAGTAGTTGCTTATTTACTCATCCTTTTGAAAGGCCTTCCATTGAAAATTGCATCTTCACTAAAGCAAGAGAAATAGACACCCACCAGCCACTTATGCAAAACAAGTTGCATGTCAGTCGTGGAACCGGTCTCTCGTGCGTGGACGAGTAAGGTTGGTCCGGGCCGCTCATCTCACAATACCGCAAAGACGCAAAGTGCACGCGAGAAGGTAGCAACATAAAATATCAACACCCACAACACTTGTGTTCTAATCGCACCAACATCTACGAATAGATCTAGGCTCTGATACCACTGAAGGGGTCGCAGCATAGAAAACAAAAAAAATTCCTACGCAGCAAGCGGAATAAACCCCAAGGATCTAGATCTATTAGACGAAGGTAGCGAAGATGAGATCCAATCTCTTACCCTTGAAGATCAACAAACGCGTTTTGTTGGTGCAGGGGTTGGCTAGTCGATCCCCGCAACTAGACTCATCTAGTCGCGAGGAGATGTATTTCCTCGAAGTCCAATCCGATGAAGTGCCACAAAGGGTAGCACCTCCGTGGTATCCACACGTACGGCTCGATGTAGATCTCCGCCTTCTTGATTCCGCAAGCAAGGTGGAGATGGCTAGATGGATCTCGGCACCACGACAGTTGTGGTGGCGTTGATGGTGGAGAAATTCCTGCAGGGCTTCGCCAAGCGGCTGCAGGAGAGAGGAGGGAGAGGGAGGCCGGCGGCTAGGGTACAAGGGTGCTACGCCCCAGCCCTCCCCTCCTCCTTATATAGGCGTGAGGGGGCTGTGGGGGGGCGTCCCAAACCCATCTAGGGCCGGCCAAGGGGGGAAACTTGCCCCCCAAGGCGCCCAATTAGGGTTAGGGTTGCCCCCACCTTGCCTTGGCCGCATGGGCCTTGGGGACAAGGTGCGGCTAGCCCATTTGGGCTGCTGCGCCTCCCCTCGGTCCATGTTGGCCCTTCCAGGTTCGTGGCCCCAAGGTGGGCCCTCCGGAACCTTCCGGAACCTTCTAGAATCTTCCGGTACTCTGCCGGAATTTTCCCGAACTTTTCGGAACCCTGGAAACCACTTTCCTTATATGAATCTTATTCTCCGGACCACGCCGGAACTCCTCGTGATGTCCGGGATCCTATCCGAGACTCCGAATCACCATTCGTTCATTCCATCAATTATCTCATCACTAACCCTAGCTACATCGGAGCGTTTAGTGTGTGACCCTATGGGTTCGAGAACATGCAGACATGATCATATCAATAATCAACAGCGGGACCGGGATGCCCATATTGACTCCTACATATTCAACGAAGTTCTTTATCGATTGAACCACGATGCCGGAGATTCTTAATCTCATATACGATTCCCTTTGTCTCACCGATATTTATTTTGCCCGAGATTCGATCGTCGATATCCCCATATCTAGTTTCATCTCGTTACCTGGCAAATTCTCTTTACTCGTCCATAATATAGGATCACCGTGATTACCACTTAATCACATGGTTGCAACCTTTCTGATGCTATATTACCGAGAGGGCCCAGAGATATCTTTTCCGTCACAAGGAAGGACAAATCCCAGTCTTGATTCATGTCACCCAACAAATACCATCGGAAATACCTGAAAGCCACCTTTATAATCACCCAGTTAGGAAGTGACGTTTGATGTCCACAAAGCATTCCTCCGGTAAACGGGAGTGACATAATCTCATGGTCTAAGGAAACTATACTTGGCATACTAAAAGTGTTGGCAATGAAACTTGTGTGACACGATCAATTGCAACTCTTTATTATCGGGTCTTGTCCATCACATCATTACTCCTAATGATATGACTCCGTTATCAAGTGACTGTAACAAGTCCATGGTTAGGAAACTCTAACCATCTCTTGACTAACGAACCAGTCCGGTAGAGGCTTACTAGGGACACCTGGTTGTTTATATTCCACACATGTATTATGTTTTCGGTTAATACAATTATAGCATGGATAATAAACTATTATCATAAACATGAATATGCTAATAAATTATTTTATTATTGCCTCTAGGGCATATTCCCAACACTGCTGCGCCGCGCCGCCGAGCTTCGCCGTTGTCGACGCAGTAGATGCACACCGCTCCACCTCAATACCACCTTCAACCATTGTCTGCTCCAAAAACGATGCCCCCAGCAGGGAGAACGGCGCCGCGCGCCGCCATCGTCCGATCCGGGAGACCCGAGTCTGGGGTTTCCCCCTGAGCAGCCCAAGCGAGAAGAACACAGGCTGCAGAAACGATCCCTTCAACAAGGTAGCGACGAACAGACATCACCATCGTCCGCCATAACCGAAGTCGAGGCCGGTTTTCACCGGCTGCCATGCCTCGCCGCCGGGGACTAGATGACGAGACCTGCCAAACTAGCCACAAAACTGGCCGATCTCCTCCGGCGAAAGAGAAGACCACCGCTGCCATGGCTTCCTCATGGTGCAGGACACCCCAGGAGCACTGCCGGCCACCAACGTCGAGGGCGTCGAGATTCAGATCAAAACCCGACCAAATCCATGAGATCAGATCGGGCCTGCCCGATCCACGCTGCCACCCGCCGCCGGAAGACCACCGAAGCCTCTAGGTCGCCTCCATCGCCTGTACCGCTGCCGCAGATGGCCAGAGCGAGCACCGCCGCTGCGCCTCCATGGCGGCTGAGGAACTCCGCCGCCGCCGCCACACCACACGGGCTTCACCCGGCGACGCCACCAACGGCGGCAGCGGTGGGGACGCGCTCGGGGGAGGGGACGAGGGCGCCGGGGGAGGGGACCCCGGTGCGGCGCGGTGCGCCGCCGCACGGGGGTGGGGGAGGTTAGGAGAGAGCTCCCCAAGGGCCGCTACATGGACGTTGTAGAACTGAAACCAAAGCACGTGGAGGCCGTCGACACATGTAGTAATATAAGAGATTGTGCGAGCAGTTTTCAACGAATATTAAGACTAGCCACAATGGGGGTATTATAGATAGTATCATGCATACCATGTTGGCAAAAATTCTATATGGCACAATAATTAATAAAGAAAGAGATGATATGGTATCTACCTATGTTACGGTATCGTAGCACGTAAAACGAGATATTTTAGTAGCAAGTAAATCTTATACACACATTTGTATTGAGATTCTACAAATCTATTAATAAGATGTGGCTATGATACTACTATATGTTATTATGCATTGTATAAGTAGTACTCCCTCCGTCCAAAAATAAGTGTCTCAAGTTTGACAAAAAAGTGGATATATGTATATATGAAACTTGTCTAGATACCTCCACTTTTGAGCAAACTTAAGACACTTATTTTTAGACGGAGAGGGAGTATCATACTCCCTCCGTTTCATAATATAAGACGTTTTTTAGGAACAGAGGTTGTACGTGATACGAATATATGATACTTTCATTGCGACTAGTCTAACAGTATCAGTCGTTCCAGATGTTAATCAATCGCATAAACAAAAAAATCTTAATATTACACCGAGCGGCCTAACCCCGTCGATCGGTCTTCCAAAAGAAGGAAACGAAGGATGACAATTAGTCTATTCTAACTGGCCAATTTTAATTACTGAGCTGGAACGACGATTCGCCCACAAAAGCCATGGATGTTGGACGGCGGCCGGCCGGCCGGTTATGGCCACCATCGATCATGGGTTCATGGCGATGTGGACCGAGGCGTTCTTGGCAGCGAGGCAAACGGGGCACACGTCCATCTTGGGCTCGCACGCCTTGCAGAGGCACAGGTGACGGCACGGCAGCAGCAGCACCGACGCCTCGTTCGCACCGCACGACTTGCACGCCCACTTACAGGCGCCGGCGGCGTTCTCCTCCTTGGCCTCGAAGCAGCTGGACTGAGCGTCGTCGTCGGCAGCGCCGGTGAAGTCTGATTCGCCGAAGCCCTCGGCGGGGGTGGGAGCGGCGTGGATCAGGAGGCGGTCGAGGGTGGTGCGGAGGCCAGCGGCGACGGCCTCGTTGCTGCGCGCGAGGCCGCACCACGCCTGGCTCTCGGCCGCCGCCTGCAGGAGGCGCTCCTCCAGCCTGACGGTGCTCCGGCGGGCGGCATCCAGCTCCGCCTCCTTTTCCCTCAGCCGCAGCGCCGCGACCGCCGACGCCGCGCGGACCAGCGACGTGCACTGCCGCTTCCGCGCCTGCTCCAGCCCGGCGCGCATCCTGTCGAACTCCGTCCGCACGATCGCGTCGATCTCAGCGTCTTGCCGGTACAGCAGCTCGGACACAAGCGTGTCGGCGAATGCTGCCGATGCCGCTGCCGCGGGGCGGCCGCTGGTTGACGGCATCGCGGACTCCACGAACCGGTCCGCCGCGGGCGCCGCGGCCTTCATCGTCATGCCGGGGATTGGCAGCAGCAGCGCTGACGACGACGGCGCGTACTGCTCGAGCTCCCTGCCGCGCTTCCGCGACGCGAGCGATCCGTTGTTGCACGTCAGGCCGCTGTGCGCGCCGCTGGCCACCCTCGTGGCGCAATTGTAGGCGCCGGCGGCGACCGTGGCAAATAATTTGCCGTACTGCTGCAGGTTGTCTTGGGCATCCGCGTCCGACAGATGGCCGCGGTGCAAACACGCCGCAGGGACGCCGTAGGGCGCTTGCACGGCCATGTGAAGAAACCAAGGAAGGCGAAAGGGAAGAGGAGGAATGGTGTGGTGTGAAGATGGCGAGCGCCAAAGGGGTGAATGGCGTTGTGAGTTTTTATAGGAGAGGAGAGGTGGCGATGGCGGATGGATGGATGGCGATGGGCAGTGGTCAGTGGAGCAGGACAAAAGCAGAGGAGGAGACGAGAGGTACGGAGAGACGGAATTAATTAGGCTCCGGGTAATGGCTTGACTCGGAATTAATAATATTCCGGTGATGACAGGAGACAGCAACCTACCCCCTTCCATAGTCCCATGTCCCAACGGAAGACCAGCAGATCCATAAGTTCTGACGGGCGATCAATACCTGGACTGGAGTACGCGTGGCGTGTGTACGCACATGGTGGTCAAGACTATTTCTGGACTTAAATTGCGAGTAATCCCATCCGGCGATCTGTTCCGTCTTCGGTCATGCAGGCTGGCATGATTTGTTTTTTTTATTGTTGAATAGGAGCAGATAATAACATACGTACTTATCAACATGTCAGCCTGCGATGTGGTACGGACAATTTTGTTTCCCTTTTGCTTGGTCATGCCATCACAGCTCCACTTTATACAAGGAAATAGAAAGGTTCAACATACTCTATTTTTCATAGAAAAAAGATGTATGGTAGACTAAAGAAAAAGATTCTACGATAGAGAGACAATTTGCTACCCGCATGGGTAGCTACACACCCATGCGTTATACGGAGATGCAAGCCGTATGTATCCGTTTTAGCTTGTTTTCCTATTAAAACACGGATATTTGGTGTACAAAACTAGTTTCGAAATTTTCAAAAAAATATTTTTTGGTCGTCATTTTTAGCTTTTTTTCATAGTTGACTTTTTTGTTGACTTTTGGGTCAAACTTTACTAAAAAAAATCACAGCAGATGGAAAAAATTTCAAAATACTTTTTAATAATTCTATCAACTCTACTAGTGACATCCCCCTTGCCTACTTGAGTAATCTCATTTTACCGTTGCATATATGTTTCGGTCAAACTTAGAGTGTGTAGCTACCCATGGGGGTAGCAAGTCTTTTCCGTTCTACGATATTCGCCCATCCTGGTTAAAATTCCTCTATTAGATTGATGCACTAGCCAAATAGTTCGAAAGTTCGAACTGAAGGAAAGGTATAGATAATATATTTAACACTCCCCCTCACATCTACACTCGACATATAGTAAGTTCATAGACGTGGGATACATGGGTGGCCGCTACTATTTTTTATATTAAATAGTGCGGAAACGCGGAATTGAACTCGATACCTCATGGCTCTGATACCATATTAGATTAATGCACTAGCTAAATAATCCAAAAATCCAAAATGATGAAGAAGACAAGGTAATATATTTAACAAATATCTCATGGATTTATTCATAGGAATCATGCAACCAGAAATAACTTTGAATCCCACACACTTGCTCAAATAAAAACAGTAAGACATTTCAAAAAGAATCTAAAATAGGTTGGTGATGAACATAAATAAGCTTTCTACATACGTGTCAAATTTTATGATGACATTTATGATGCTCTGTGCTAAAAAAACAAACCGGTAACAATAATGAGATGCAAAAATATATTTAAATTTTGGTTTTTTTCATATAGTAAAAACAATGTCATTTCATCATGAAATTTTGCATCTATGTAGAAAAGTTGTATATGTTCATAACCAAAAAAATCAAAATTCTTTATATGTTTAAAAAAAAATATTTGTTCAGCAGTATGTGAGCTCGGGGGTCACAACAACCCTCCGTATGCAACCTGATTTCCTCAAGCCAAGAGCATCTATGCGAGGGATAATATTGCCAAACCTCTCGGAACAAAACCCTTAATCTGGTCTTGATCAGATCGACGCTTCTGCATCGTTCTACTCTTGAAAGTCGATCGTCAAAGGTGTACAAGTTGTGATATTGTGTCATCTTTAGAGTGAAAATATGCCCTATTTCGATCTAACTCACGCAACCACTAAACCCTTGATCCCTAACGCACGAAAATAAGCCGTATCACTGAATTAATTGCTTTCTTCCCTTTGATCTTGAGTGCTCTTAGGAAGGAGTGACAAACGAGGGAATCATGAAATAGACTATATATCATGGTCATATGGCCGGATCGGTTGGCAGACGGTCAAACCATCCCACAGAGACGCATAATCAAACCGAATCTAAATCGATCTGATCTGGTACAACTAACTACTAGTTGAGGCTCTGATAACCTGACAAAGCACCCCAATTATACAAAACAAGGAGCCGGTGTTTTTACTAATAAACATCTGGAGTGTGCTTCCCTGAAGCAGCGCCTACACCGGGCGATTTTTTTTTTGGGAGTTAAGAACAAGAGATGCGTGGACCGGATCCGGATGGAGATGTTAGGCACATGGTTTTGGCTGTTGAAAAGTTTTCCGTATGGCAATTTCTTGTTTTCGGGACTGTCTTGTCTCGTTAATAAGCGAGTGCTCTTACTTAAACAACCGACGATGCATGTCTGCACTTCACAAATGTATGTAGCCGTCTCTGGAATCAAGGATGCGAGCATGTGCCAACGGAAAACAGTGAACAACCATGTACAAAGGCTCGTGGCGCATGTCCCGCTCGGCCAACGCGGCGGGCGTGAAGAAGCATTCAGGCGTGGGATCCATGAGGGAGGCGAAACGTAAAGGCAGCTGGTACTTGGCTGTAGGGTTTTGGTTGGTTGCGCATACAGTTTGGGCCAAGGGGCCGGGCACGGCCGTGCTGAATGGGTGATGCCCTCCAGCACCACCGGGCGCCGTATCGCCCTCTTCACTTTATTACCATCACTTTTGGAAAAGAGAGAGGGAAATATCCAACCCGTCGGAAATGTTTTTCAACTCTCTTGAAGAGAACGAAGGAATCATCTTGATTGTCCATGCACTTAAATTGGTGTACGATGACATATTGCTACATCTTTTTACAGTACTGATATGATTCTTACGGTCACATAGTCATTAATACTTCTCCGTTCCGTAAAATATGTCATAGATTTTTCTATATATGGATGTGTCTATACGTAAAACGCGTATAGATACATTAAACTTGTAACATCATTTTCTGAACGGAGGACGTGCATCCATCAACCAGCTCCAGTACGAACGGGGAAATTTCGTTGTGTACGTGTCACGGGACAGGGTACACAATGTACATTGGGACCGGCAACAGTGATTCATTTTGTCCAATCCATAGTGGTGACTGAAATAACTCCCCTGTCTGTATCCACGTTTTTCTTCGCTCGAGGTCCACATATAGTGTCTGTAATGAGTATGCGCTGGTAGTACGTATGAGAAATCCAAGTCGATTTGATCGACAGTTGTTGGCTGCTGGAGAATTAGCTAAAAGAGGGGAGGCGGGCGTTGGGGGAAAATAATATCTGAACACAGTGGTATCTGCCCGTCGTCAAAATAAGTATTTCTATATACAAAAGACGGAAAAAAATGTGGGGGTACCTTCCATGTTCAATATACGCGCAGAAAGTTTCGCACAAAAACGAATTTTTATTTGGTCAATGTAAAAAAGACAAAAGAACATACTCATGTAAAAAGACAAAAGAATCGTAAAAAAATCTTCGTACATGCATGCATACGAGTCACATATTTAAAAAACATGCAGCAGGAATCCCTACATGGCTACGGCCCAGTTCTTTTCGGCTTTGGCTTATGTAGAAGCTGCTTCGGCTTGAGCTGTCCAGAGAAACATTAGTGAGAATAAGCACGAGAAATTAGAGTCCAGTTATTTTTGGCTTTTACTTGCCAGCTTATGGTCTGAGTTGTTTGATAAAAAATTCTATAATGTTCCTGGATTGAGTTTGTGTGGTGACTAAGTGATAATAAGTTATTTTTTTTTGCTTTTTTTTTCATTGGAACACAAATTTAATTTTTGATAAATACTGCAAACTTATCTCCATCTTAAAATTCACCACTATTCAATACACAAAAAACTCAAGGAGATTTACGATTCCAGATTATGAACTAATGCTCGTGTCTGCTCCAGGACCAAACACATTCTTTCATCACAATGAGTGAAAAAGAAATTGGCAGCGGTGCATCTAAATTTAAATTTCCATTCGTTGGCATATGCACTGGATGAGCTGCATCTACGAAAAATCATCAGAGATGGACTGCACCCAGGAGTTAACGAGCACGTCCGGCAGTAGTACTCCTTTTCTACTGCTGATGTCTGACACCCTCAAGCAGCCGGCCACGGGAGACACGGCCCGCGGGGCGCCGGGTAGGAAGATGATCTGCAGGGCGCTGCCAACCATGAGGGGGCGGCGGTGACGCTACAGCTTGGGCGCCGCAACAGACCGAACTCCGGTCGACGAGCTCGAGCTCAACTCGATCTGGGTCGGTGAGTAGGAGATGGCCCCAGGCTACCATTCCCCCATGCAGTAGAACCTAGTCGGTGAGAAGAGGAGATGCCCCCGGCGTCGGCGGAGCGTCAGCCGGAGATTCCCCGGCGACGGTGGGCCGGCGGCGGCAGGGTATTGTGAGAGGAACCCTATTTGATTTAACGGTTCTCCTGATCGTCGGCAAATTCAAATCTTTAGGATCACGGGATTGGGTTCTATCTTTAGTTACTGGTTAACCTTGCTCGTTTGCCAATTCTAAAGCCCGAAGAAAGGAAATGTTGCGGATCGTCAAGAAATTCCCTTGCTTTAGCCCAAGATCTTGAACCAAAGGTCCCGGATTGTGCTAGGGCTCAGGTGTAGTGATTTATGAGGGTTGTCACCCATGTGAGCATTATGCTATTGTGAGTCCCAGTGCATGAAGCTGATCTTTAACCCAAGATCTTTCCGTTGAATCCTGATATTAGTGGTCAAAACCGACTTCAGGTTGGCAAAATTTGAAGTTAGTCTTCAAACTCGAGGTTGCGGCCGTAATTGACTTGCTCAGCAATGCTCTCCTCTGACACTAGCTTTAGCTAGACTCTCTGACATGAAACCATCTGGATCACGACAAGATTGCTCTTAGCGAGTTTTCTATCAATGTTTGTGATTCCCTCCAATAACACTCGTTCGTGAAACCCTTTCGGCACTAGTTGTTGGAAGAGTGCCACCTTGTGTTTCTGTAACATCTTGGAACTTCTCCTGAGCATGTTCCTTACTCCTGAATTGTTGTCCGACCTCTGTCTGTCTGTTGACAGTCAAGTTTTATCGTGCATTGGTGTGTTCCGATGCATGTTACCCTTGTGGTCCGTCAATACATTCCACGTCGGGATGTTAGGAGAAACAAACTCCGGTACCATGTCCATTCTCGGACCAGGTCAAAGTATTGTAATTCGCAGAATAAGAGGTTTGTCTAGCTTTTGTTCTGTTCAACCTTGGAGTGTCACACTCTTTTATATCAAGAGGTCGTGCTTAGCCTCATGACGTACTCGATGAAGTGATGCTCTTACCCTTCCTTATCCATCTACCTCCGAGCTACTCGGGCTCGAGAATGTTGAGGATGAATATCGTTGTGGTAATCGGATATTCTTAGCAAATGATATTGCTCTGACGTCCTAGGACCTTGATCGCACTCTAGCTCGTGTTCTGGAGCTTGACGCTGTAGTCAAATCTTGAGAACCTTACCTCTCGTTAACTGTTGTAACTCCTCCCTCGGACATGTCAGGTCTGAAATATCCGCACGCCTAACCAAATCTGAATCTCAAGCGGAAATGATGGTTGGTGTTCCTTAAGAGTATGGCATAGGCCTTGTGTAAATCCGGCAAGTTTGAGGTGGTGGTTGCCCTACTTAACTGGAAGGTCTATTGTGATATCCTCTTGCCTTTCGTAAAATCAACCACTCTCCATGAGGATATTGTGCTACTTATTCTAGAAGTTGCCCTTATGGTCTCCTGGCAATCTTAAAGGTCCGACCTCCACTCGATGACCTATTGAAGGCTTTTACGAAGCCTGATGGTGGTATCTAGAACATCGAGGAGAACATTAACGTGGTGTTGCTAAAAAGTGCTCTCGGTCATTTCTCCGATCCTCTGCTCGACCTTTGTTTGGTCAAGTTGTTCCTAGTTTTCCTCAATGGCTTATGGTCTTGTGCAAAGTTCATATTTCCAACCCTTGGAGAAAACTTGTCTATCACCTTGAACTATCTTCTGTTTCTCGTCGGCACGTCATGCTTGTTACCTTTTCTCTGCAACAAGGAAGATCAACGTGGGATCGAGAAGATCGTTGAAGTTAAGGGTTGCCATGTTTCCCTCCTCCCTCTTCCTACTCTAGGAATCTCGGGGCGAGATTCTTGTAAGGGGGGTAGAATTGTAACAGCCCAGATTTGGGACCCTAAAATTTGAGCCAAATTTTCACTTTTTGTTTTGCATTGCATCATGGCATACATAATTAAATTGCTAAATTAAATATTGCAAACAATGGAAAGCATTAAAAGGAAGCAAACACTACCAAAAATTCCAAACCAAATGCAATTGCTCCATCTAGCAAAACCAAATTGTTTTGAACTTCCAATTTGTCCAGGAAGTTCCAAGTTTACCTTTCTTAAATATTTGTCAAAGACAATGGCTTGTTAAGCAAGGTAATAAATATTTGGAATTCAAAATTGGTTTAAAGAAATTGTGAATTTTGACTTCAAGTTCAACTTCCCTAAAATTCAAAATAAAATTATGGGGAGCTTCATTACTATATTGGGAGCTTCCATGAATAATTTCATTATTTTGGAAATACTTAAGTGCTTCAAATAAATGCATTTTTGCAATTTATCAAAAATGATCATATTGCAACACTTTGAACAAATCTGAATCTAAACATTTTATTTGGCAGCACCAATTTTTGTAGAGTTGTTAAATGATATGGAGAGCTCACCTGAATAATTTCAAAATTTTCCAAAATGTTAAAGTGGCCCAAATAAATCCCTAAAGTTTGTTGTTCCTAAAAGGGGAAAACCAGAAAAATGGAAAAGTTAAAAACTCTTACAGGTGGGGCCCCCATGTCAGTCACTCTCCCCTTCCTTCTCCCTGGCGCCACAGGGAATACACTGCCGCCACTGTCGCCATGGCCGCCGTGTCGCTCCCCTGCTCCCTCGCTGCGGCCCCCCTGCGTGGAGAAGTCGAGCACGCCGTGCTGCTCTCCTCTTCTCCCTCTCCCCCTAGCTTTCTCTCATCCCCTCCGAAACCCTAAACCTAACGATCCCCATGTCCACCATGGCCGCCGCTGTCCCCTTCCAATCGCCGGCGACCGAGGCCACCCCGAAGCAAATGGACGACGCCATCTTCACCGCCTCGCCGTGCTGCACCTCCACGCCGAAGGAATTGGCGCAGGAAGCCCTGCTTCGCCGCCGCCGTCCGCGCCACCTCTTCCGCCTCCGGCCGCCGCGTCGAGAATGGGATCGTCGTCGTCCGACCGTCCCCTTCTCCGGCGAGCTGCCCAACACGCTCAGGGTGAGCACCCCGTCCTCTGGGACCCCTTCACCCCCTCCCTACCCTGCTGTACCGCCGCGTCGCCGTGCACCGCAAACCGCCGCCGCTCCGATGATCACCGCGGCCAAGTCCGGTGACCATTTGGTCCAACCCGCCGCCTCCCTTGCTCCTCTCCTTCTCATCTAGCTAGTAGAGCACTTTCCCGCGTCCAATTTCAACCGGAGGCGACGAATTTGGGATCGACAGGCCGCTGCCCTCCTGTGACATCATGATGACATCATTGTTCTTCAGTTTTTCGAATTTCCAGATTTTAACAGAGAGTTGAATTTTGAAATATCTTTTAATCCAGAAATCCAAACTAAAAGTGTTATATATGAAAGTTGTTCATAAAAATAGGCTCTACCTGTTAGTGTCAATGTCATGATCAAATAATTAATTTTTGTTGCTAATTAATTAAATTTACAAAAATGGCCGATTATATTTGGAAATTGGAAATTGCATAAACTTGAGAATTAATTATCGAAAAATCATGAGTGAGCTATCAAAATGTTTAGGATTTCATAACCTAACCAATTATGTCACTCATCCATGCTATTGAATTTTAAAAACATGAATTTAATTTGTGAAATCCAAATCATGTGTGAGTTATTCAAATTTTGGGAAATTCATAACAATTTGAATATTGATCCAAAAATTGCAAATAAGATCTTAAAATGTTCAGGAAAACAACATCTAATTGTTAGTGCTATTTCCATGAAATAATGGACCTTTTAAATTGCTGTTTATTTAAAATTATTAAAATGGCAGATTTAATTCCAATTTTGGAAAAATCATAACTTGAGAAATAATCACTCAAAAATGGTGAACAAAATGTCAAAATGATCAGCAAGGCAATTGCTATCTATCTATGTTAAGTTCACAGCAAGTACCCAACTTTTCCTTTGATGTCATTATCGAATTGGTTAAAAGGATTTAAATTGCATAACCGTTTAAATCACCATTTATTCATCGTTAATCAAAAATTGCAAACGAAGTACCAATTTGGTCAGTGGAATAATACCTATCTAATAATGTCATTTTCATGCATGTAGACCCCATATTTCAGTACTGGACATTTTGAATAAATGCTAAATTCACTAAGTTAAATATGGAGTTTTGACCCGTTAATTGCGATATTTATTTTAGGGGTTCCATTTAACTTGTGGGACATGCCCAATATGATTTCAGTGCATAAATTGACCATCTCATCATGATTGTGCATTGCACCTTGTATTCGTGTTATTTATTTCGTTTCCTGTTATTGTTGTGTTTCGTTAGATTCAGGAGTCGAGGTTCCACCACAATACCTCGACGATCAACGCGCCCAGTACCATCAGCAAGGCAAGAGATAACCTAACCTTCTTGGCATCTAGCATCCTACTGTTTTATAAACTTATTTTATCCACCATAATATTGCATGCGATTCAAATGCCACTTTTGATCAAGTACTATAGTATCCTATGAATGCATGTTTATCCCCTGAACCATCACATGCTTTCCCCTCCTATGAACTCTAGGGTTGATGTGTTGGCCGGATACAAATTATAATTGTTGTTTATATGCTTAGCTATGCTTAGCCATGCTTAGTCAAATACTAGTTATGTCCGTTGTTTAAAGTCCATAATTGTTGATGTTGATGGAATGACGCGGACATGGTGGATACGTGTGGTGCTTAATTAAATTGCTAAGAAGGCTGGGATGAGTTGCCATCGGGGATGGTGTTTTGTCTCGTTCCTGCCCCTAGGTGCGAGTTCTTTACCTCTTGAACCAAGACTAGCGTGCTACCAACGGTGGGGGTATGGGCCCCTTACTAACTGAATAACTTGTGCGGGCGTATCCAAGGGTCCTCTAGTTTGCTATTTCCATTTGCCGTGTGTGTGAGCGGAAAAATAACTGATGAGGATGGTGGTGTTTAGGAAGTGGCGATGGGGGCAGGGGCTGAAATAGGCTGGGTAAACTTGTCCTGCAGGGTTTAATCTTTTCGAAAAGCCGTGTCCGCGGTTATGGACGACTTGGGAACGGACGATAAGATCATAGAGAACATTTAACCTAATTGATATGGCAGCTAAAGGTTGCATAATCAACGTGTGGTAAAGGTTCATTTCCTCGAGTATGATTCGAGGGAGTGCCTTGGTGGAGATGAGATGCTTCTGGTTACAAATGGTTCGTTGAGAACCGCAGACGAAAGTTTACTCTCTTATCTATTTTTGGAAAACATTCTGAGTAGACGATGTAATGGGTGTGTATGTATTTTAAAAGGAAAACTAGCTTTATGCAGAATCAGCTACATTATACAGCATTAGAGACTCCGTCAACATCGGGCCTATATCGCCCTACTAATTCTTGCGAGTACGTCGTACTCAGCCTTGCTTTGTTGATTATTATTTGTTTAAGAGGAGGACATCACCGAACTGTAAGGTGGGTTCTTTATTGACGTCGACGAGTAGTCTGGGGTTCCCAGGTGGCAGCTTGGGACGTCTCGGAACAGGCTGGCTGGGATATGTTATTGTAGGCCTCTTAGGCCATAATTTGGATCTTGTTGTTAGACAACTATATTTGCTTCCGCTTGATGTAATGATGGGTCTGTGACCTCTGATTGTGATATTTGCTATCTTTCTCATATATGAGTTGAACTATGATCTCTTGTGTCGTAGAGTCTGTGATGAGCCAGTTGTTCCGCAGTCTTGGTCTCTTTGCTATACGTGAAAGCGATGTCTGAGCTTATGGCATGATCGAGGTGTTGTGTGCCGATGATGTATTCCGAGCACGCCTTCCAATGAGTTTTGGCCTGGGATTGGTAAACCCAGTAACCCTCGATTGTGTAGCATGGCCGGTTACACAACGTTTCACTGTATTGCTCTGGGGTCGGGGCGCTACAGTCAGACGGTAGGTACGACAACTTGCTCTATAACTCTATGCTTGCACGTTGGATCTACATATGCATGCCAGCTTAGCTAGCAGTCTACCAGTGTTGTAGAACATGCTGAATTCCTGAATCCTGATGATGCTGCCTACCGCACTACAGGAAACGGAATATATGCCGATGGCCGGGAACCGTCGGCGTAGGTACGAAAACCGTCGGCATACACATATGCCGACGGCCACCGTCGATATATAACCGTCGGCGTTTGGCCTGTCGGCGTACAGAGCGAAAACCGTCGGCATACCAGGGCCGTCGGCATATAGAATAAATGCCGACAGTTCTGACAGGCCGTCGGCAACATTAACCGTCGGCAAAGGGAACTAACGGACGGAGAAATCTGACGGCGCCGTGGTTCTTTGCCGACGGCTCAACCGTCGGTATAGGTTTACACGTGTCATCCGAGGGGTGCGCCGCCTTATCCTGTCTGCCGACGGTGCTTCCGTCGGCATAGATAACCACGTGTCGTCCGCGTCGTGCTCCGGCGTGTCATTGTTTGCCGATGGTGGCACCGTCGGCCTAGATCTCCACGCGTCGGCCGTTCCTTCGTCGCCGTGTACCATATGCCGACGGCATTTTTCTATATGCCGACGGGTCTTTCAACATATTTTAAATAATAAAATGCAGGCTAAATTTGTATGCCGACGGTCCTTCCGTCGGCATAGATTCCACGTGTAATACCCTGGGAACACTGGACGGCTTGTAAGTCGACGGTTCGGCCATCGGCATTGGTCTTCCCTATTTTTCAATTTGTTTTATGCATATTCCTACAATTCAAAAAAAATACAGATGCATATATATATTCACGGACCTTCACAGATATGATCACACATACACGCACATTATCATCATCACACATACATGATTTTCATCATCAATCCACACATAGTCAACAAGTTCATACACATAATCGGTACAGAACACAGAATAACCAAGATCATTACAAACCCACACGACACAAATGTCCAAGGACGGTCTTCAAGCACTGCCACTCCACCGCCGTGAGCATCATCATCACTATAAAAAGAAGTACAACCGTTTAACATATGGAGATTGGTCTAAGTCTAAGTTTGCATGGCGAATTGTCTAAGTCTGATGCAAGAGTTGAAGTAACTAACTGGGTCGGGTTCCTGACGATGGGACGAGCTAGGCATATGGCCACCATCACCTTGATTAATTGGGGTCTCTGGGCTCTCTGAACCAGGAGTACGGGAGCCAGGAGTACAAGATCCAGGAGCACGGGAGCCAGGAGGACTAGAGTGACCACCAGCACCAAAAAAAGCATTGGATGCAGCTGATACCTACAAGTTCGAGCAAGATAGAGTAAGTACAATTCTCTATGTGCCCAACAAATGATAACAATGCAATTGAGTAGTATGTGAAGAAGTGACTAACTGGAGTAGATGTGCCACGTCCCAAGTATTCTTCCAATGTTGGCATGCGTGGGAACGGTGGAGGTGGTGGTGGCGCAGGTCCTGGGACCTGCGGCCGAGTCCCAGTTTGCATAAACTCGGTAAACGCCTGCAGGATTAGTTAAGAAATGTTGATGTCATGCTGTCTCACAGTTATACCATCACAAAGCAATGAGATTAACATCATATATTGACTTGCTATAAATATTTTGTGAAGGAGTATGGGATACTGCATGAAAAGAGGAAATATTATCATACTGGAATACACGTTTTAGTAGAACTAACCCTGTTTAGTAGAGCCTGGTGCTCGTCTTTCCGAGCCACCGCCGCATGGTATTCCTCAAGATCTACATGATATTGCTCCTGAAGCCTAGAAAAACCTTCAACCTGCTCGGGCTACAATATGCCATAATGAATCTCATTAGCATAGCCATGCAAGAACGGAAGTCAGAAAAGATGATGAAAAGGAGAAAACACTTACAGTGGCGCCCAGCGGCCGTGCACGATGTTTGGTAGACCTTGAGGTGGAAGGTCGGACCTGTGAGTATGTCATGTCAGTGTGGATCATGCTGTCCAGAATATTGTGGCGGCCATGTGGCTTGCCTTCTCCCGCCAAGAGCACCACCTTGGGATCAATCTCCGCCTCTTCGGGATTTGAACCCTCCCCATGAACCCGAATATACTCTGAAGAATAGTCCGAGACATACTCCATGGTTTTGCCAAAGTGCGTGGCACCTTCTGGGGTGGGCTCCTCCAGCTGACGGCCATGCATCCAGGCCCTAAGTGCTGAGAACGGCCGCTTGTGCACAACCTCCTGCAACATCAAACAAAGGTTATGCATGAACAGGAACATGATGGGAAATGAAAAGAGGATGTTATACCAAGTGCTCCTTGAAGCGACCATCGCTCCGATTCCCTTGACGGTGTGTTCCACCATGGCCGCGATTGATCGAGTTAGTACTGCTCGAGGCCGTGAACTCTGAATTTCCCCCGGTCCACCTATCCACCAAAGCCTCCCATGCGTCCGCCTTTCCGTAGGCCCAACCAGGCATCACCTGAATAATGAAAACTTTCCTGAATATATGTGACAAAAGATAAAATATAGACATGTTTTATTCACTTTTCTGAATATGTGTGATAAAAGATAATGAGGAATGTCTAGCTGTAGCTTAAAAAATCAAATGAAGTAGGCTAAAAAAATCACATTCATAACAGTAGCATGTTGTTGATGGATAAAGGCATAAATAGCAACTACGGCCATATGATATTTTATTTGAGGAGAAAAAAAGAAGTTGCTAAAAAACTTAGAATGAGTAACTCTCATTCTGAAATGTAAGAAAGTTAAGCAAGTTTGGAGGGCCATGCTGCTTGAAGATGTACGCTTAAAGCTGCTGGCTGCTAGCGATCCGTTGGCAATGTTCGAGATGATCCAGGCGTTGCCAAATGAGAAACAAGCACCGGCCCTACTAAACTGTTTATTACTTGGTGTTCCTTGTTGGTATATCTGTTTGTATTGAAGCTGCATTTTTGTTTGTATTTGCAGCCTTGTTCCTTCCTGAAGGGGATGCTCTTTATTTCCGGGTTACTAAACTGTTTTATCTGTTCCTATGTAAAATGACAATATAACAAGACTGTGATCTACCAGAATAAGAAACGAATCAAATTCTGTCATATAACAAAGAGCACCATTAACTGATGAGCTACAGGTGTCGACCCACTCATCAGGCCATTAACATGAGCATGATGGAAAAAAAAAATACCAAACTAGGAATAAAAGACATGTATTTGGGTCCCATGCATGATTCGGTGGGATTCCGAGGCTCCGGAGACCCCGCTTCGGGCGAAACCCAATCTCTTGACCAGAAGTCAACTCGAAGCGGCCGAAATTCGGTTATCATATGTGACTTTCCACTTGTTAATTAATTTATTAATTATGAATTATTTATGTATTTATAATTTTGGATTATTTTATGCAATAAAAACATTTTCTGTGAATAGTGTGATGTGCATGCACCTTCTACACATGTGCATCACATGTATGCTGACTGCTCCACCTATACAAACCGTCGGCAAACCATCTTTCACATGTGATATTTCAAAAACCAGTATGCCGACGGTTATGACGGCGCGGCCGTCGGCAAACGGTAACGCCGTGAGGCTGGAAAACGGCGACGGCCTTTGCTGCCGACGGCCGTCTCTTTGCCGACGGCTAGCCAAAACATCTGTCGGCCTAGTTTATGTTTGCCGACGGCCCATTTGCTGCCGACGGCACTTCAACGTGGACCGTCGGCGTAGATTCTTGTTGCCGACGACTTGATGGGGTGCCGACGGCCGGCCTAGATCTACCGTCGGCTTATAGGATGTTTGCCGACGGCCTCCGTTATGCCGACGGTTTAGTGCTGGCCTTCGGCGTACCGCTCTATATGCCGACGGCCCCGATAAAAAACCGTCGGCATAGATTTGGCCGTCGGCGTCTATGATTTTTCCTGTAGTGCCGGCTAGTACTGTAATGGATCTTTTCAATGGTTTTATGGAAACAGGGCCTACATCTAAAAACGTATTTCCCTCTGTATTATAATATAAAATATTTTAAGGTGAAAAATGATAACATGACATTTTTAAAGAACCTCAGCGCAAAATAAACTGGATCCAAACTATTTTAGGATTTGATCTTTTTCATGGCACCCGCCCTTCCGCGCCGTGCTATTTTCTTCGCATGGCACCTTTTGGCCGTTTAGTTTTCAGCTAAAATAAGCGGAATGTGACAAGAATCTCAATATATGGTTTTATGTGTTATTTTCTCGTCTAGGTACGACTCTCAACGGGTGTACGGGATGGCATATCGGACAGGTTGCACACCCGGCAGAGACCAAATACACTCTCCGAGGCCTTGTTTGGTACTAGATATTTTGGGGGATTAGTGGGGATTATCCCTTCTAAACCCTAAATCCCCACTTATTCTTACAAGTATGTTTGCTTCTAATGTATTGGGCTAGTTTAATCCCCACTTTTCGCTACTTTTTCGCACTCAATGTCCAATCCACTCAATAGGGGCCACTAATCCCCACAAAACTTTTAGTACCTGATACGTTTCCGACGGATCTATAATTTTTTATGTTCCATGCTTGATTATATATCAGTGTCACATGTTTTTATAATGTTTTTATATCATTTTGGCATGATTTATGTAAGTAACCTATTAACAAGTTGCCCAGTGCCAGTTCCTGTTTTCTGCTGTCGTTTTGTTTCAGAAAAGTTGTTCTGAAAGTTTCTCGGAACGCGCTGAAAATTTACGGGATTTATTTCCAAGCTGAAACAAAGACGGAGCCAGAAGGATGCCCGGAGGGGGAGGCCACAGCCTCCAGACACCCTCCAGGTGTGGCCCCACCCTAGGCCGCCCCTGGGCCCCACCTGGGTGGCTCCTTTGCCTCCTCGAGTCGCCTCTTCGCATATAAATTACTCTTCGTCCCGAAAACCCTAAGTACCCGATCATATTTCCCAGAAGACGTCTGAGGCCGCCGCCATCGCCAACCCTAGTTCAGGAGGGTTCTGCAGCTCTTCCCGGCACCCTACCGGAGAGGGGAATCAACACGAGAGACATCTATATCACCATGCCTGCCTCCGGAGTGATGCGTGAGTAGTCCACCACGGGACTACGGGTCCATGGTAGTAGCTAGATGGTTGTCTCTCCTCCTTGTACTCCATTTCTTAGATCTTGTGAGCTGCCTATCATGATCAAAATCATATTATCTGTAACTACTACATGATTGTGTTTGCATGAATCCAATGAATTGTGGAAGTCATTACTTTTTTTCATCTATGTGTTGTGTTTTATCTATGATCTTGCATGCTCTCCGATGCTAGTGGATTCTTTGGCCAACTAATTATTAGTCTTGTATGAGGGAGTCTTTATGCTAGATAGTGCGTTCATGCCTCTCTTTGTCTGAGCTCGGGTTGACAGAAACAATTAAGACTAGAGATGTGATGTTGCCACTAGGGAGAAAACAACGATGTGATTTCCTTGTGTTATTTACATTGTTTACATTATGCACTTTGCTTATTGTAGTGATCTGTTGTTTGCAACTTAATACTTTTGGGTGACATGCTGGATAGCGATCCCGGAGTGGATTATTAGTCATAGATGCAGTTGGATAACGGTCTATGTATTTTGACGTAATGCCCATATTAGATGAAACGGTGAACTATATTGTTTTATGATAGCATTGATGTGCGCCCACAATTCTGTTAATTGCCATGCTGTAATTTATTTACCCATCATGTATATCTTTTGGAGAGACACCGCTAGTGATCTGTGGACCCCGGTCCTATTTTCCAATATTGTTTACAACCGTTTTAATAGCTTTTCATCATCATTTGCTCGCTGGTCTTATTTCACTCTCATCATATTTTACATCCAACATTTAATTCTTTGTGTTCAGCAAGCCAGAGAGATTGACAACCTCTCTGCTTAGTTGAGGCAAAGTAGTTTGTTTATGATTGTGTGCAGGTCCACGTCAATTATCGTAAATGGCGCCGTTGACACCTTGCTAAGCCTTCTCCAAGTCCTACTGGATCTGACAACCTTGGTTTTGTAATTAAGGAAAACTGCTGCTTTACTGCATCATACCTCACCAGTGGAAAAAACCTTACCAGTGGCGCACCTGATATGCCTACCAGTGGCGCATCAGGGTGCGCCACAGATACCCCGTCACTGGTAATATTTACCCGTGGCGCACCAGGCCTGATGCGCCACTGGTAGGTACTAGGCCTGATGCGCACCAGGGCATACACGCGACTGCTAGTGGCGCACGGTGGGCAGTGTACCACTAGTAGACGTGCGTCACTGGTAGTGTAGGGATTCGTCACTGGTAAGATTTTCTGTATTTCCAGGAAATCAATTTTTTAATACGTTGTATGCGTATTTGTATGTTTATACAATTTACAATACAGTATACATAGATGCACGGTACAGTATAATAGACAAGTTCATCATAGTTCATCACGGTGAGCAAGTTCATCAAAATAGCAAGTTCATCATCGAATGCATTACAAGTACGTTATCACCATATTACAAGTTTATCGAAGTAGCTAGCTAGTCTCCTAAACTACAATGAAATGTAGAACCGCAATGACGGTAAGCAAGACGGGGATCACGATGAAGTTGGTCTTCATCCAGTTTTTCATCTCTTCCGCTAGAAGGTGGTTCGAGTATCTAGCTTCCGCCTCCTCCTTAGTCTTGTAAGCCTTGTAGCTGTTGCCCTTGAACTTTTTCACTTGCTTTAGGAAGGCCTCCCACTCGTCGTAGACTCCTGGAACCCTACCTTCGTACACCACATATCACTTCTTCATTTCTATACACAAGACAGACAAATGTTAGGCAACGAAAAACAAGAGTTCACACGTTGTTCGCAAATAATGAAAACAATAATGATTCGGGTTTGTGCCTCATACATAGATTGGACACACATTGATCCGGGACGGGGCAAGCGGAAGTAGAGTATGCACAAGATGTTTATTTGTGCATATCACAAGGTCCGCTAGCACCTCCCTGAATCACATAGTGCCACAACATTTTAATCATCGGCATTCGAAAAAAAGAGAAAAAACAAAATGATTTCGGATTTGTGCCTCATACATATTTAAATTGGACACACATTTCAAGAACGGAGCAAGCGAACCAAGTAGGATGCACAAAATGTTTATTTGTGCATATCACAAGGTTCGCTAGCACCACCCTGAATTATATGGTGCCCCAACAGTTGAATCATCAGCATTATCGAAAACACAGTACAAAACTAAACAAAAATGGCTTGGATTTGCGCCTCATACTTAGGTCGGACACACAAGTAGACCTGCAGGATCTGGTGAGCCAAGTATGATGCACAAGACTTTTACTTGTGCATATCACAAGGCTCACAAGACCTGCAGGCTTACCACCTAGTGCCACAACATTTTAATCATCGACATTCAGAAAAATAGAGAAGAAACAAAATGATTTCGGATTTGTGCCTCATACATATTTAAATTGGACACACATTTCAGGGACGGAGTAAGCGAACCAAGTAGAATGCACAAAATGTTTATTTGTGCATATCACAAGGTTCGCTAGCACCACCCTGAATCATATAGTGCCACAACAGTTTAATCATCGACATTATCAAAAACACAGTACAAAACTAAACAAAAATGACTTGGATTTGCGCATCATACTTAGGTCGGACACACAAATAGACCTGCAGGATCTTGTGAGCCAAGTATGATGCACAAGACTTTTACTTGTGCATATCACAAGGCTCACAAGACCTGCAGGCTTACCACCTAGAATCACAACATTTTAATCATCGACATTCGGAAAAAGAGAGAAGAAACAAAATGACTTCAGATTTGTGCCTCATATACATATTTAAATTGGACACACATTTCAGGGACGGAGGAAGCGAACCAAGTAGGATGCACAAAATTTTTATTTGTGCATATCACAAGGTTCGCTAGCACCACTCTGAATCATATAGTGCCACAACAGTTTAATCATCGGCATTATAAAAAACACAGTACAAAATACTACATCAACAATGAAAGCCTCATATATCATTGTCGTGCAAAATAAGGCAAAAAAAGTGTCCACAAGACCATGTATTAATACAAACACTCCAATTGTATACACTATAAGGCATTGTAGACACTCTACTTGCCTTTACCGTGGCATAGTTTAAATCATCGGCTTTGTCAATTCACGACCATGCATAACACATCATAAACTCGAATACAAAGCATATATTAAACACATATTAAGTTTAGATCATAGTAGACATAAAATAGTCTAAACATAAGCTTTAATACAATAAGTTGCATATTATATTAAACAGTCTAAACATCAACTCTAATACGATAAGTGCTCGATCATCTAGCTAGCCACCCCTGGCCTTCTTGCCGGCCTCGTTGGCATCATCATCCTCTGCTAACTTGGCTACGTTCTCCTAGAACCTGTCATCTGACATATCGAACTCCTCCTCCTCGTCCCAGCTGAAACTCTCCTCCTTCACCTGGGAAGGAGCGGCACCGTGTGAAGGACCCGCACCGGCGTCCTGTGACCCAAACATCTCGTACTGATACGCCAGAAGATCCGGGTCCTCCATGAGACTCCTTACGAACAGGTCGTCCTGGGGACGGGCGTTGCGTCGTGTGATCTGCTCCTCGGCCCTACGGTGCTCCTTCTCCATAGACTTGGTGGAGTGTCTAATTCGTGGTAGCGCGAGATCGGCCGCGCGGTGACGATCCGCGGGGAAGTTGAGCTTTTTCAACGCATGATGCCCGTACTCCTGGATAGCAAAATAATCGTAGGCGCGCGCCACCTGCTCCTCGCACGGCCACTGGCCAACCCAGGGCTTGATCCCATCAATATGGATCTGACATCCATACATGCGGCTCCCATCACTCCTAACTTTTTCCCACACACCAGTATACCGAGAAATATCGTGCAAAACTATACATAATAAAATAATCATTAGAGCAAAATAACTCACTACACAATATATAATAAATCTATAATTAAAATTCACTTAAACATGCAAAATCCAAATTGTCTATTTAAACTAATAAAAAATATGTCCTGTTTTTAGCAGAAGTTATACCAATATTCACAGAAAATTTCGGCATGACCTTTGCTAAAAAGAGGACATGTGGAGTACCCGAAATTTGCCGAAATGGAAGTTAATCGATGTTCCGGCAATCTCAAGGGCCTCATGGGTACCTGCAAACAGGTACAACGAGCTAAAGATAACACCAACAATACACTTATAGATCTTGATACATATTCCCGAGCTAACACAAAGAGCCTATTCCCTGTTTGTGAATTTCAGGTAGAGGAGTCAAGACCTGCAGCAACTAGCTTAGGAGTCTTCTTTTAGACTAATGTGATACTGTTTTAATTCTTGTATACTTAAATTGTCTTGTAACATCCTTTTGTGATCAGAACTTAATATTTTATTGTTCATAGTAATCTCTATTTTTAACCTATATTTCTCTCTAATTAAACTCCTATGTTCAATCCTATATAGTTAAAACATCGCAAAAGCAAGCATATGTACAAATGATATCACTCCTATGTTGAAATTCTAGTCGCAGCTTGGCTACACAACATGTAAACATCCCCAGGAACAGCAACTTTCCCCTCATGAAGCTGAAACAAGATTATGCACACAACACAAAGCATACTTTTTTCAACACAAATGGGTATAGTACTACTGCCTAAATATGCAATGCTATTGCAGCATATATATGTGGTGCTACTAGTATTCAGCAATTCAAAAATCGAAAAGAAATGAAGCTACCGCCGCCTCTACATCACCGTCGCCTTGGGCCATCCGAAGCTAGGGTTTTCGCCACACACACAGTGCCTAGGCACGAATTACGGAAGAGAAACAGGGAAGAAGAAGAGCAAGTCGCAGACCTGGCTTGATGGTGGATCCTCCTTGTGGCGGAGGCACCCCGTGTGTCCTCGGCATCGGGGGAGAGCAGCAGCAGGGCGGGCACCGCGGGCGAGGAGGAAGACGAGGACGGCGGCCGCCCGTGTGTCCTCGGCGTCGGGGGAGAGCAGCAGCAGGGCGGGCACCGCGGGCGAGAAGGAAGATGAGGACGGCGGCCGCCCGTGTTTTCCCAGCGTCGGGGGAGAGCAGCAGTAGGGCGGCGGCCGGGATCGAGCGAGGAAGACGAGGACGGTGGCCGGGATCGAGCGAGATAGGATTAGAGCGAAAAGGGGATCGGAGGAGACGAGGACGGCCGGCCACTTAACCCTAACCCTAACTTACCCGTGGCGCACCTGACACGCGTGCGCCACGGGTACTTTCGGCTACTAGTCAAAAGGCAACCCGCCCACTAACTAACACAAACACATGGTCAGCCCAGTGGCGCTGGGCGCTTTGTTTCTTCAGCCTTGCCCGAGTTCGAATCCCACATCCCCCACTTTTTATATAAATTCTTTTTTATATAAATCGATAGAAAATCAAATAAATTTATATAAAAATCCTTTTTAGATATATAAATATTTCTTTGGATATAATTCATGTAAAATCCAAATAAATCGATATAATTCATATAAACCCAAAATAAATCAATATAAATCCATCAAATTTATATATTGATTGATTTAAACATCCTAGTTAATACATATAAATATTACATCACATAATAAGTTCGTTGATATTTCATCACTAATTAATATCTGGTCCCACCATACCAGTGGCGCACCGCTCACCGGTACGCCACTGGTAACCTGCCCCTTTTCTATAACCACATACCTGTGGCGTACCACTACCTAGTGCGCCACTGGAAGGCTCCTTACCAGTGGCACACCACGAAAATGTGCGCCACTGGTAAGCTTCCATCAGCCCAGGGGCAGTATGGGGGCCTATTACCCGTGGCGCATGTGCTCGTTGGTGCGCCACTGGTTAGTCCCATACTAGTGGTGCACTGTGCTCGGTGCGCTACGGGTACATTACCAGTGGCGCACCAAAGCTTGATGCACCACGGGCGACCATCCCACCTATAAGCCTTTTCCTACTAGTGCCTTCCTCTTGGGGTCCCCAGCGAACGTGTGATCACGTCATAAGCAAGCTTTTTCGGGCGCCGTTGCCGGGGATTTGAAGAAGGCAACGACCAAGTCCTCCGTTAACACGCCAGCAACTCTTTCTGGCGCCCTTGCCGGGGGCTTGGAAGGTTCAGCTAGGGAAGTTTCACACATCCTTTCACTTTACTTTTTGTTATTGTCTTGCTTAGTATATTTTTTGTTAGTCTTGTTTTGCCTTTCGTTTGCTCTAAAACTGAAAAACACAAAAAAATTAAAAATTCCAGCACCTTGTTTAATTCGGTTTTAGCTTGTTATCATGGCTAGTTCCACTCCTTTTTCTCCGTCTCCTGAAGTTGAAGTTCATACTTTTAAACAAAGTGGGGGAGAAAGTTTAAAAGATGCTTGGTATAGTATGAATTGGACAACTGAAATAGATAAAAAACTACTTGATAGTAGTAGCAAGATTGAGGGATCCTTAAAACATATAAATAGAAGGATTAACAATCTTGAGACCAATAAAGGCAAGGATGATCAAAATTTGAGAATTAGCAAATTGGAAGAAATTATGGATGCTGTAGGTGCAACTTTTTCATCTCTCAAAATTAAAAAGAAGGAAGTTCCAGCAGGAAGGGGACCTAAGTTTACCTATGTCCCCAAGGTTTCCGAACTGAAACCGAGTAAAATAAACAAGCTTAGTTCTCCTGTTATCATTGAAAAACTCCCCAATGAACTAAATATAGGAGAGACTAAAATTTTAAATCCTGTTGTTGAGAATGTTGAAATAAAAGGATCAACAAGGAATTCTCTTAGTAGTGCTAGTTCTACCTCTGAAGATGTCCTTGATGATTTTGATCTTGAAAATGATAAAACTTGAATTTGCCCTTTTTGCCTATCTAAAAGGCATTAAAGAAAAGCGCTTATGGGAGGCAACCCATTTTATTTTACCTTCTGTTTCTTTTTGGTTTCTTTGAGTTTTGGGTGATGTTACTTCTGTAACAACTCCCTTGTATCTTTTTGTTTTGGTTTTTGGTGCCAATAATAGCCTCTAAAGAGAGGATGACTAATTGGTGAGTTTGCTGTCCAGAAATAGATTTTTGTTCTTCACTGTTTGAAAATCCAAAAAATCACAGTGCGTCATCTGTGGCTGCAAATTTTTGACCGCAGGCATCAGGGTGTTTTCTACTTTTCTCTAGGTTTAAGTTTTCTGATTTGAGGTCCAGAAGTGTGCCGAAACAATTCATCCTTACAGTCTGTTCTCTATTTTACAGGTCCTGTCCTTAGTTTTGCATTGCTTGTTTCACGGGCAGAGTGAAGTTCTTTTCAAAGCTGGAGCTTTACTTAGACCCTTGTGACAGTAGCTAATGTTGTAAAAAATATGTTCATGATATGTGCTTTGGAACTGAAGGAAGATATTGTTTTTCTAGACTAACCCCTCTAATGAAGTTGCTATAAGTTTTGCGTGAAGGAAGTTTTCAAATATCCAAGTGCGAGGTGATGAAGGAAGATCAAGAAGGGATAAAAGCCTAAGCTTGGGGAGGCTCCCCATGGACCCTCCTCTGAAATATTCAAGAAGTCATAAGCGTCTAAGCTTGGGGATGCCCAAGGCATCCCCTTCTTCATCAACAATCATCGGTTTCTCTCATGGTACTATATTTTTATTCCTTTACACATTATGTGTTGTTCTTGGAGCGTCAGTTTGTTTTTACTTTCAGTTTGTTTGTGTCTTGTTCTCTGGTCTTTGCAATAATTTGGATCCATGCATGCTTGTTTGGGAGAGAGACACGGTATGTTTTTTCATTATACACTCTTGTTCTTCACTTATATGTGTTGAGTGTTTAGCCTTTGTTATTTTCCTTCCAGTTCTGGTTTTCAAGCATCTCTTGTTCAGAGTTGTTAGCTTTTGTAGTTAGCAAGTATTGCCCTTGTTGTTTCACCCTTTTAGTTTTGTTTCAAATAAGTTGATTGGTGTTTGGTTGAGTGGAAATTATCATGTAGGAAGTGTGAAAAGTGCTGCTTAATCTTGTAGATCATTGTCTTAAATCTTTGATACTTGTCAATTGTTTAGAGATATGAATTAGATTAATGCTTAAACTTGTGGATCATCTAGTAAGAATAGATTAGTAAAGAACTGTCGTAAAGCTTTAAAATTGTGGTGCTTGTCCTGCTTGGTAGCTCTCAAAGTCTAGATATTCATTTTGCAAAGAGTTGGTTTGGCTAACAAGGTAGACGGTGTGTAGTCTAGTGGTTATGCATGATGTATATCTGTAGTCATTCATTAAACCAAGTTGATGTTATGTGTTTGCTTGATATCCTGCTAAGCCCAAAAATTCCGTACTGAGAGAGAATACTTCTCGTGCATCCAACTCACTGAGCCAAATATCTTTGTCATTTGTGTCCACCATACCTACCTACATGTGGTATTTCCCTGCCACTCCAAGTAAAATTTTCAGGTGCTATCTTTAAAACTTTCAAAATTTTCCTTTTTGTGCCTCTGTTTTTAAGCTCATGAGGAAGCAATAGGAAGCTAAATATAACCTGTGACAAGCAAGTTCATTTCCCACCTTTCACCCGGTGTTGATGGTTCACGTCCTCACTTGAATTTGACCCGAGAGCGGCTTAAGCAAAATATAAATATAATTCACCATTCTCCTCCGCACAATGAAAACCTGAGAAATCAGTCAAAACATTGGTTAGTGGTGAAACAAAAGAGAAAGAGGGTGACCTCATTTCTCTAAAACCAGCCGCTCTCAAAAGTCTAAAATCCTTGCTTGAAATGGGGGACTAGCTAGTTTCTTTACTGTGAAGTCGTTAACGAAAGCATGCATATCTCAAAATTATTTTACTTCTAATAAAAAGCTCTAGTACATGACTAATCCCTGCTTCCTTCTGCGAACGGCCTTTCTTTTACTTTTATGTTGAGTCAGTCTTCCTCTTCCTTCTTAACTCCTCAAGCAATCACTTGGTGTCAACTTTGGTTCATGTTTTACTTCATGTTATCATTGTGTCTAACTGTGAAAACTTTGTATTGACTTTATCTTGAGATAAACAAGTTGCAAGTTGAAGCTTTTTACTGAAAACTTAAATCTTCCTTCGTGTTGGCATAACTCCTTTGTTCAACTAATATTGCTTTGTGAGATATCAATCATTGTCAAGTGTTATACTTTTAAATCTACAACGTACTCTAATCTAGTAAATTCTTGCTTAGATGTTCCACCTGGTTGATTATTGTTTGTTTCATTTAATGAACCATTGTTTGGGATCAATGCATTCAGTTCATATGCTTTACATCATTACATGATCAAGATTGTGTTGGTAGCATGTCACTTCAAAAATTATTTTGTTATCACTTACCTAGTCGAGGACAAGCAGGAGTTAAGCTTGGGGATGCTGATACATCTCCGACGTATCTATAATTTTTGATGTTCCATGCTTGATTATATATCAGTGCTACATGTTTTTATAATGTTTTTATATCATTTTGGCATGATTTATGGAACTAACCTATTAACAAGATGCCCAGTGTCAGTTCCTGTTTTCTGCTGTCTTTTTGTTTCAGAAAAGTTGTTCTGGAAGCTTCTCGGAACGCGCCGAAAATTTACGGGATTTATTTCCAAGCAGAAACAAAGACGGAGCCAGAAGAACGCCCGGAGGGGGAGGCCACAACTTCCAAACGCCCTCAGGGCGCGGCCCTACCCTAAGCCGCGCCTGGGCCCCATGTGGGCGGCTCCTTCGCCTCCTCGAGTCGCCTCTTCGCCTATAAATTAGTCTTCGTCCTGAAAACCCTAAGTACCCGATCATATTTCCCAGAAGACGTCTGAGGCCGCCGCCATCGCCAACCCTAGTTCGGGAGGGTTCTGCAGCTCTTTCCGACACCCTGCCGGAGAGGGGAATTGACACCGGAGGCATCTACATCACCATGCTTGCCTCCGGAGTGATGCGTGAGTAGTCCACCACGGGAATACGGGTCCATAGCAGTAGCTAGATGGTTGTCTCTCCTCCTTGTACTCCATTGCTTAGATCTTGTAAGGTGCCTATCATGATCAAGATCATATTATCTGTAACTGCTACATGATTGTGTTTGCATGGATCCGATGAATTGTGTAAGTCATTATTTTTGTTCATCTATGTGTTGTGTTTTATCTATGATCTTGCCAGATCTCCGATGCTAGTGGATGCTTTGGCCAAGTAATTATTAGTGTTGTATGAGGCAGTATTTATGCTCGATAGTGGGTTCATGCCTCTCTTTGTCTCAGCTCGAGTTGACAGAAACGATTAAGACTAGAGATGCGATGTTGCCACTAGGGAGAAAACATCGGTATGATTTCCTTATGTTATTTAGATTGCTTACATTATGCACTTTGCTTATTGTAATGATCTATTGTTTGCAACTTAATACTTTTGGGTGACATGCTGTATAGCGATTCCGGAGTGGATTATTAGTCATAGATGCTGTTGGATAATGGTCTGTGTATTTTAACGTAATGCCCATATTAGATGAAACGGTGAACTATATTGTTTTATGATAGCATTGTTGTGCGCCCACAATTCTATCAATTGCCATGCTGTAATTTGTTTACCCATCATGTATATCTTTTGGAAAGACACCGCTAGTGATCTGTGGACCCCGGTCCTATTTTCCTACATTGTCAACCGTTTTTAGCTTTTCATCATCATTTGCTCGCTGGTCATATTTTAGAGTAAAATGCACCACATGTCCCTTAACTATTCTGGGGGGGAGGGGGGCAGTTTAGTCCCTTATCTACGAAAATGCACGTTTGAGCCCCAATTCTTTCTAAAGTGTGTCACCGGTGGTCCTAGTCTCGTCGGAGCAAGTCTGACCTGCGTACGTGGCAGTTTGACCAGTGCCAGTCAGCAATTGGGCCCACATGACAGAACCGTAACAGTAGGAAATCTTGCAGTAACCACCCCCCCCCCCCCCCCCGGCTTGCTGTCTCTTCCAATTCACGGCCCCTCTTCCAGTTTCCCCAAATCGAGCTACTGGGAGGCGACATCTCCGACAACGCCGGCCGGCGAACGGCGGTCGCGTGACGTCGGCGAACCTGGCGCGTGCTCGTCCAGTCCGTGAGACTATTTACGTTAACGATAATACACTGGCCCTAGCACAAGTAGCAGATCACACATCTTTACACTATGAACACACAAAACTCGAAAGGAAAAAAGTTGAATCAAAGAACTACGTACCAGAACATATCTTCAGTACAGCCGGATACAGCACATCTAGACAACCCGATTTATTTGGAAAAAAATTTGAGAAATTTGGGATAGATCAGACGCAGCAAGGAGGAGCGGCTCGACAGAGAATGTTGGGACCCGTCCGGATGCAGCGTACGCCGACGAGGAGCAGCAACAGTCGGCCGGTCTACATGGTCACTGGATGGACGGGCAGCAGCGGCCAGCTCCAGGTCAAGCGAGGAGGCGGGTCAGCCGGAGATGCAGGTAGGGTGGCTTCCGGAAGGACTCCAGACGAGCGAGCAGGGGGGTCGGCTGGACGAGCAACTATGGTCGCCACCGTTTGGACTCCAGGAGGGCAAGCAGGATTTGGGAGAGCAGCAACAGCGACCAGCCCCAAGCCGCCGGAGATGCAGTTTGGTCGCCGCCGCGTCGCGCGATCGTTCGCGGCCAGCTCCGGCGCGGCTGTGAGGACAAAGGGCTGGCTATGAGGACAAAGGGAGTGGCCGCCCGGAGATGTCGCCTCCCAGTAGCTTGACTGGCACTGGTCAAACTGCCACATATGCAGGTCAAACTGCCACATACGCAGGTCAGAACTGCTCCGACGAGACTAGGACCGCCGGTGACACACTTTACAAAGAATTGGGACTCAAACATGCATATTTATAGATAAGGGACTAAACTGCCCCCCCCCCCCCCCCCCAATAGTTAAGGGACCTATGGTGCATTTTACTCCATATTTTACTCTCATCATATTTTACATCCACACATTTAATTCTTTGTGTTCAGCAAGTTGGAGAGATCGACAACCTCTCTGTTTCGTTGGGGTAAAATAGTTTGTTTGTGATTGTATGTAGGTTCATGTCAATTATCATAAACGGCGCCGTTGACACCTTGATAAGCCTTCTCCAAGTACTACTGGATCTGACAATCTTGATTTTGTAATCAAGAGAAACTGCTGCTTTATTGCATCATACCTTTCTTTTGGGGTTCCACAGCGAACATGTGATCACGTTATAAGCAGTACCAAACAAGGCTTGATGGATTTTTGGACGTCTAGCTCTTCTTCTATCGACGGGAGGAAATTACAGCAATTGGTCATGGCCAGTTTTTTCTCGCACACATGTATGGTGATGTATCAGCTGCTAGTTGATCCCTTTTTGTGTGAAATGCACTAACATAGACGCCCAAATGGACGCACACGCACACACCCTACTCATATGATCACCCCGAAGCCGCCTGGGTCTTTCGATAGAACATCGTCTCCCACTGAAAAAATATTTCATCTTTATTCAACCCACAAGTGTTAAATATAGGGTTTGAACATATATAACCATCTTCGTGATCATCCAACCACAGATTGGTTAGCTGCTACTCCCTCCGTTTAGCAATAAAGGACTATTTTTGGCGAGCTAAAGGTTAAAGGTTACATTGTGAACGAGTGAGTAGTTGATTAGGATTGCTCTACATCCTGACTTTTTTTTTCGGGTGATCATCCTGACTTTTCTTTGAGCTGATCCTTACTTATTTCTTGTCTTGACCGAACAGCACGTACTAGCACTGTTCGTACGTGCAGGGCCGGGCCTTGTCGATCGAATCCGGCCGTGACCTGTTCATTAGTCCACGCCACTAGGCACGCCTGCCATTTCAGTGCTTCTTTGAAAGAACTTGTTTCCACTTAAGTAGCTGCTTAACCAGACATCGTACTATCACAATGTATAGCCTTCCCTTTAATCATTGTGAGGCACTAATAACACATTTATAGACGCACTATCACTGCCACTTGACTGGTGTGCTTAATCAATTAATTAATTCATGCTTTTGCATCATGATCCTACTTATTTGGTGTAAATCGACCAGATGCATGCATGTGTGTCTACTCAATTGCCACCCGCCCTGCCTAGCTTTCAATCATTTCGTCCCCTGGAATGGAATGAGCACACTGATCAATCCATCCATGAGATGGACTAATGAGTACACACTGATGTGCGTTCCATAGCCCTACCTATATTAGATGCAAAGCATTTGAGACAAAAGGACATCATCGCATGATGGACCGACCTTTTTCTTTTCCTTCGCAACAAAGTTAGGCAGGCCAGGCCCCAAACAACTACTGTAGTTAGCTTTAGCTAGAGACCGAAACAAAGATCAAAGTTGCGTGCGGCTGTCCTTCGAGATGAGATGAGATGATCACTCACGATCACATTAAAAGACAGTCAAGACCCGCACAGTGGTATAAAGACGTTACCTGCCTACCTCAAGAAAGCACCGGACATGGCATCGCAAAGAAGATGGTGGGACGGTAGGAGTAAGCTTCTGGATCTCTTGAAAACTCCAGCTTCAACTTTCGATTCAGGTCAGGAATGGCGTCCATGACTAACCAAATTGACACCCGTCTACACTTTTTGTAGTGCTATCCGTCCATAGCTCCTTCCTTTTTCTTTTTTTCAAGTTTTCCCACATAGCATCCCAACAGTGACCAAACCAAACTCAAAGCTAAATTTTCTCTTGCCGGCCCACGATTCATACCCACAAGCCAGCCTGCATAACTAGTCACCGTCTCACAGTCCATGTAGGTAGAGCATCTCCACCGAGGCGGGTGGGCTTAAAATGTGTCCGGCACATCCCAATTGTAAGCCCTTTGCAGTGCTGGATATTTGTCCGGTGTTTTTTTTTGCTCCCGCACCGGCACAGGCAATTTAGTTGTTCACAGTCTCACAGTCCATGTAGTTAGTTGTTCGCACAGGCGATTAGGGATCCTCTGCCTCCCGTCAGTGCCGCCGCAGCTCTGCCTCGCTCTTGTGGCCTTCAGACCATGGAAGCGGAATGGATCTCGGCCCCCGTCGGCGGGAGGGTTCCGTTCCACTGGTTTTCAGGTTAAGCTTTGGTGGGGTGGCGCTCAGGTGGTGACGGCGGCGCCTTTTCTAATAAAGTCTCCCCGACTTCAGCCCTATCTTGACGACGACGTCGAGAAGTTTGTGAGAGTTGTGTGGTTTTCGAAGATTTTTCTGGCGGTGGCATTCTTCGGATCGTCATGGAGTTTCATCGGCAGTTCATCCTTCTTCTTCGGCTCCGGGACGGATGTGGTCTTTTGGACCCGTTCGGCGACTTCCCGTCCGCAATCAACAACGTCAAGCCGGCTCTGGGAGGAGCGGCCGCGACGGCGCGCCGTCGACACGGTCTGAAGGTTGAAAACGAAGGACATCTCAAAAATCTCGTTGTAATTTTCATTTTTTATTGAGTTGTTTTGTACTATTCGATGTTTCTTTTCGGAAAAATTTTTCCGTGGTCACCTATCGACGAACGGAGATGTACCAGCCAGTACCGATGGCAATTTGGCGACCACGCCCGGCCGTCGGGACCCGGCCTCCGTCCCTGGCGACAGATCTACGCAGCATTCATTGGAGCTGCCGCTTCGTGTGCCTGCACATGACCGCGACTAGAGGAGGATGTATTTGCGCTCACACGCAACCCGTGATCGAGGTCTCACCACCATGCCGGCCACCAATAATTCTCTGACTTGTCCCAATGGGCACAGGACAGTACCGTCGACTGCCACCATAAGCTGTCAACGAAACTGTTTAAGTATCAATGTACAGTGCACACCGTACACGTCTTTCTGTCGCCAAGGCAGCAAGATACTACACTGGCCGGTGGACTTGTCCAGATGAGATGTACAATCGCAAGAGGCTGTCATGGTTACATTCCTGGGAACGGGTCGGTTACATTTTTCTGTTTGGTAGGCAAAAAACGTTAATTACATTCTTGTGTTTGGTTGTGTTTGGTTGAATTGCTAGAATGACATCGCCCGCTGCCCACCTCCCGTCCTCTCGCTCGCTCAGCCACCGCCCAGCCCCTCGACCGTCGCGTGGTTGCTCTCGTCCAGCCGCTTGGCCGCTGCTCACACGCCGACCCGCTCGGCCGCTGGCCGCCGCCCACCGCCCGCGCGCTGCCTAGCCGTTCGGCCGTTGTCTGGCTACTCGCGTCCAACCGCTTGCACGCCGAGCCGCCGCCCATCGCCCGGCCGCTTGCACGTCGACCCGCTAAGCCACCGCCCAGCCGCTTGCCCGTCGTCCGCTGCCCTCTCGATTCCTTCGATTTGGTGGATTTTGCTCTGTCGGGTCAAGAGGGAGAGAGAGAGAAACGAACGATACTATCAGACGGGAGAGAGAAACAAGGAAGAGAAGAACGAGAACGGGGTGATTCCTTCGATTTGGCAGAACAAGCACATTCCGCATCTAAGGGGAATATGCTATTTGGGGGAATCGGTGGTTCCGTTTCTAGTTTCTACCAAGAATGAGGCACCGGTGCAGGTTCAACCCATTACATTTCTTCCCATGACGCATACCAAACACACCCTAGGAGCTGGACTTGCATTGTGTTCAATGTTTTTCTTTTTTGCGAGTATGCCTCAGCGTAAAATATTTCTGTAGAAGAAGAGAGGCAAGTATATGCCCCACACAAGGGACACGATGTTTTGACTCATAAGTCTATATGTACTTAATTATACAAAATTAATTTTAAATGTTAAAAATACAACAAAAAAATTCGAGTGTTCATCCGGACATTTCGTGCACAAAGTTTGCGAAAAAAGACATTTTTGTGGTTCGTGTAAAAAAATATCTCGTAAAAACTCATTTTGAAGCACCGAAAATTGTCTTTTTACACACGTCACATTTCTTTCGCGAAACTTTATGTGCCAACATATAATGTCCGGATGTACGCCCTAAATTTTATTTGATTTTTTAGACATTTTGAAATCTTATTTTTTGCTAGTGGGTGTATCCACACCTATGAACCAAATCTGATTTCCCCAACCACTCTCATAAAACACTACTTTCCCCCAATAGTTGTGCATAAACCAAATCTGATTTCCCCGACCACTCTCATAAAACACTACATTCCCCCAATAGTTGTGCATACTCCAGGGGTCTTGCACTCTCCCAAAGTTTCCACCGTTGAGACCCTCCAAAGAGCGTTGCCGCCTCGTATTACGTGAATTGCTTCCACGGACTCTAGCCCATCAGGGTTATGAATGTTTCCATGTCCCTTTCCATTATCCTATGGAGTGGCAATATGAGTATGTAGTATGATGTATCTTGTAGATGTATATTACTTCCCCGTTCTTGTATGATTGTTCTGAAAGTGAACAACCAGCATATTAGGCGTCACGTGTAAAAGTTACCTTAACTCATCATCCTTGTATTTGTTGACTGCATATCTAAAAACTTGAAAGAATTTTGTCGTTGCTTTAAGTCATGTCAAGTTAAGTTCACAGTTGTCTCATAAATTTTCCCAGATTCTTCATGGTCGATCCATCGCCCGTCCTCGATAGGAAGTCACCAACATGAAACTTGTACTCGCCAACACTACTCATCTCCACACTTGGCAGACTGCCAGTGTCATGGTTTGTTGGCGTGTTCATCTACAGTCCCGTCGAGTGTGCTGGGTTTTGCGAACCCACACCAGCTCAAGCCCCGCTGTAGACAACACCGATCATAAACCGACTGATGCAGAATTCGTGTATCTTTCGAACCAGTGAGGTCTACTCCGAACAACGTGTCACTCGCTTTTTAGCTGAAATAAGCTTCAACTCTCCGCTGGCTTACACCGTAGCCTCTCAATTAGCCGAGTGGAATCTATTATCATAAACCAGCTCCACATTCAGCATGACTCCATGTAGCTAGCTAGGCTACCACGAGGCCGTCAACTCCAAGCTCTCTAGTGTACTTCGTCTTGAGTCAACCCCGCGCCATCGCATGTCGAAGCACGCCATCACTGGGGCATGTGCCACGTGTTTCCACGCCACAAAATTCAGACACAATCATCATCACGCTCTTATGTCATCGACGCCGATCTCACCGTCCTCTTTTACCCGGCCGACCACATGTCGATCTGGGGGACCATCGCCTTATGTGTCTGACCCTAGTCGAACTTATCTCCTCCTCTCGTCATAATCTGCCCAACACCAAGCATTGCTCGTCGCCTTTTGATACATGATCCTCCACATGTACTCCAGACTGCTCCCAGCCTTGTGCACACCTTTGACCTCTCCGCAAACTTGATCCACCGGAATTTCGCGCAACCCTGAGTCCCTGATCGTGATGATCTGTTTTACATTATTTTCTCCTTGTGCACGTACTAGAAACTTAAAGACAAAAAAAAGAAATACTCACGTGCCTAGCAGCATGATACGCTTGAAAAAGCCCATCCTGTGCTTAGCTGACTGCATACGAGCCCACGCCTTGAGTCCATGCTGCCTCGCTTGAGGCCCCAAATGGGCTGCGCTGCACCTACGTGCCTGAGCCAGAGCCAGGAGAAAAAAAAACTTGCTCTTGTCCTTTGCTCCAGCGCAGGGGCGACTCGCTTGTCACGCCAACGCCGCTGCCACGACCCCTGGTTCTCTGCTGCCTCGCGATGCCTGCCGTCACAAGCACGATCCGATCCGATTTACAGTACATCGAGATCGATCTGCCGTACGTATACGCGCATGTCTTCCGCTGCATGCCCATTGCTGCTACCTCATCACTTCTGCGGAAGATTACGACGATCCGATTTCTGCTGCTGGATCGCTCGTGGTTGGAACTAGCCGGCTACTCGCCGATTTCGCCGCTACCACAACCACAATCAGTTCCCGCGGCGGCGCGATTTCTCCAGGAGGGGAATTTCTTTTCGTGGCGGCGCGATTTCTCCAGTGCTGCACGCACAAGATTTTGGCCCACTCGGAAAAGCCCACCTCGGACGGACGGATGGAAAATTACGGACGAGGTACCACCAAACTAGCCCATGACACCTTGCTGTTTTTATTAGGACGACGACTATGTACAAGACGTTCTACGATTGGCATAACCATAAAATGTTACAAACTTTTGTCTTAATCACCAAAACCATCTGCACTGGTTACGCTGGTTTTATAGCCCATGAATACTGTAAAAAACAAAATTGCTGAGTGCCATCAACATTTAATGTGAAAATCGAAATTTCATAAAACAATTGTAGGTCAAACTGTTAATACGATTTAGGATCTGTTTTCATAAGTGGATTTGTCTCGACGAGAGCTTCAAAACTAATTCTTATATGAATATGTTCCACGATTATTTTGTTGTCCCCACCCATCCGTAACACATGTGTTATACAGACTGTCAGTGGCGGAGCGTGAACAAAACACAAGAGGGGGCAAATTCACACAAAAAACAGGGAATACGCATAAAAGAGTGGCAAGTAATAAAACAACTCAACATATATTATGAGATGGCAATGTTATATCTTCATGCAAAATACATCAGATATTAGTGGCTTGTTTATGCTCCATGCTCCAAAAGACAACTAAATATGACCAATAAGGCAATAACTAGCTACAGAAATGCACTTCGGTTCTTCATAGCTTTGAAATCAGCAATTTTTTTGTCAAGTAATCAAACTAGTGTAGTACAATTGAAGATGCCCTATTCTGAATTTTAGTACGAACTGAGAAATTGCTGGGAAATATTCATGAAGATATGCTGTGAAACGAAATGAGACCCGAAATTTCAGTTTATTTGTATGTCTTACCTTAACTTGGGCGCTGGCAGGTCCGCTGGGCGCTAGTGCCTGGTGGTCCGGTGGAGGTGGCGTGCAGCAGTGAGCCTCAGCCCTCAGCAGCGAAGGAAGGAGGTCGCTGCTCGCCGGATGCCGATGGGAACTGGGAGCGGGGCGCCGCCGCGGCGGACGGAGCAGCAGGCACGGCGACGGCGTGCGGGCGTGGATCATGGATCGGGAGGGCCGAGGGGAGAAGAACGGAATGGAGATTAGAGAGGAGGAGGATCCGGGCCTGAGGAGTGGGGAGCGAAATCGGACCGGAAGACCTAGGCACCTAGGTTGCCATCGACGCCATGGAGTTGGGGATGAAGGCCGGAAGGCGTATGCGCATCGTTCTATTCGTTCTCTGTTTTTTTAAGAACTGGAGAAGAGATTGGCATAACCATAAAATGTTACGATCAAACTTTTGTCTTAATCACCAAAACCATCTGCACTGCTTACGCTGGTTTTATAGCCCATGAATACTGTAAAAAACAAAATTGCTGAGTGCCATCAACATTTAATGTGAAAATCGAAAATTCATAAAACAATTGTAGGTCAAACTATTAATACGATTTAGGATCTGTTTTCATCAGTGGATTTGTCTCGACGAGAGATTCAAAACTAATGCTTATATGAATATGTTCCACGATTATTTTGTTGTCCCCACCCATCCGTAACACATGTGTTCTCCAGACTGTAGTGTCTAAGTTACCGACCCCTATGAACGATTCGTTTTGGTTGCTCTTTTCGTTTTTTTTGAGCATAGAAGTTACCACCTAGTTTCATAAAAGCTGAGTCGACAGGAGAGAATGCATAAGATACGATTGTAATATCCATAAGCAGAGGAGGACAAGTAGAAGATAGGCGGTTCAATTACAGATTTCTCTTTGCGGTAATAGCTTCCCGGGAAGGTAAGATCATCAATAGTAGGATGCTGCACCGTACTCATCTCAGCCCCAAGTAGGTAACCAGTCACTAAAACATCTCAGCAACTAAATAATTACTAGGGTGATAACCATATCGATTTTATGGTGACAACAACACCCCAAAACAGATGGGTACTCCATTGGTTTTGTGCAAAGAGCAGGCTAACTACATCGACTTCTTGGTGATAGGCAAACCATAAAACTCTATGTAACTCCATAGGTAATGTCGGGAGGGATAACTATTACCTAGAGAGTATGATAATTACATCGATTTGGTGATGATATCTATATAACACCTGCAGTTATCAAGGTGTAATCGGTTGGTAGCTATACCCTGGACACCTGGGTAACTTCATAAGTACTGGATTGGTGACTATACCTCAAACACCTGCGTAACTTCATCGGTACTGGTTAGTGACTATTAGCTAGAGTGCAGGATAACTACATTGACTTTGTGGTGATAACTGTACACTGAACACATGGATAACTACATAAGTACTAGGTTAATAACTATTAGTCAAAGTGTAGGGTAACTTAATGGATATCGTGATGATAACTATACGCTGAATACATGGTAATTCTATCACTACTTTGTTGGTGACTATTAGCTAGAATTTAGGGTAACTACATCGATTTTATGGTGCTAATTATGTCATAAACATATGGTTAATTCCATCTATACTAGGCTGGTAACAATTGCCTATAAAGGAGGGTAACTACATCAATTTTGTGGTGATAACTATCTCCACAACTAATAAATAAGCAAACTTGGCAGGAAAATCAAATCTCAACCATCCGTGCAAACTGATCAAACGGCCCACACGCATTTGTTCTGTGGCACCCCCTTCTGACACATGTCGTCAGAAAGGCGGTCGCCCCGTGCGCCAGCCCAGGATATCTGGACGCACGTTACGACAATGCAACATAGCGGAAATATCATTACACAATCAGGCCCAAAGGGCTACAAATGGTTTACATGGCCATCAAGGCATGAGAAATTATCATGGCCAAGTATGGCACGGGACAGAGTTTAGCTGGCAGCGGAAGACGACTAAAGCAACGGCTTGGAGTGGCTCCATTCCACAGGCATCTGGCTGGGCTACTGATCCTAGCACGCTCCTGCTCGATCTCCTTGCTATGGTAGTAGATGTATCCTCTCAATGTCTGGCCACATGAAAAGCCAGTTTGAGTACGGTGACGTACTCGCAAGAAAACAACCACATGACATGAACAGTCAAGCAATCAGGCAACAAGTAGCTAGCAACAGAAATAATCTAAACATGGCAAGTGTCTACTTACGGCAGTCCAAGTGGGTAGCAACAAGGCAGCACTACAAATCATGTCATAAGCAAATAACAGGGGTATCACCAGTACAGAGTCCAAGCCAGGTGGGGTTGGATCGTATACCGGTGATCACACAAGAGAACTTACCTGTGACGAATAACGGGAGTGCCCATTGGTACCAAATATTAAACATCACCTGTCATCACCACTAGGCTCAACGGCCTTACCACAAATGTCAAACTGCTAGGCCCACTGGCCTCATATCTCTGCTCGGGGCATGCACGGCTGACGTTGGCTCGGGCCTAACTCTAGGCTCCCAACGATCACGCCGTCACCCCCAAACGCGGTTAACCATCCACGACTCGAGTAACATTCCCTGCATCAGCCTATTGTAATCAGGTTGTTCATCTTTCTTTCAAACCAAACTTAAGTTTAACCTCCGTACTCGACAAAGGACAATAGTGTGACCGACACTGAACTGTTCCATGACCTAGGAACGAGGCTAGCTGCTAGTTGACACACTCTCGAGAGGTTGCAGTTACCACCCATCTAAGTGCACCTTACTTAGCTAGGGCAAGATACACTTACATAACCGTTCACGCTACCAAGACACTCCCTGTATAGCTACCGACATAACTTTATGTCTTAGGACGAAGTGAATCCGGCACGTCCCCAACTCATGAGCGACGCCTAGCTCCGGAACCTTCACAAGACTAGCCCCGACCACAACTATGCAGTATCCGACTAGACTTGCCAAGTGGGTAGCATCAAAGGAGGCCTGATAGGTTACATAGGCTATGCCTCTCCCATTTGGGCGACAGTGGTAGTGCGTTCAAGGTTCAGATTGGTGGCACTATGGACTGACCCTATCGAAGTTTGGAGGGGGTTTTCATTTAGTCCAGTTTTATTCAACAACAAGTCCAAACAACAGAAGATTAGTCCAACAAAATAAGGGATTAGTCCAACACAACAAGTATAATATCATGTCAACATGAAACAGATTAGTCCAATGCAAAACCATAATATCATATCAACATGAAACAGAAGCAAACTGCACACAATAGTTCAAGCAATAAGCAATAATAATCATGTAATAATTCAGCAAGGATGAATAAATTCAACCGGGCGATGGCGGAGATGCCTCCGGCCAGTAACAGCCACAGGTCGAGTAACGAAAATAAAATAGCACGGTCAACCGGGCGAGGGCGGAGATGTCTCCGGCCAGTAGCAGCCATAGGTCGAGTAAGAGAATAAAAAATAACAAAACCAACCGGGCGAGGACGGAGATGTCTCCGGCCAGTTGCAGCCACGGGTCGAGTAAAGAAGATAAAATAACACAATTGGTTAGCGTCGACCGGGCGAGGACGGAGATACTTCCGACCAGTGACAGCCACGGGTCGACTACAAAAGTTAGTGGAGGCGTCCACGCGATCCCGTTCCTCCATTCCATTGACTGCGGCGGTTTCCCCAGTCCATCGTCGCCGGAATGGGGAGTGGTGCATGGTACCGTCCAACGCACGCCACAACTCTACAGAAAAGTAGCCGCTTCAATCCACTTGGGCAGGACCCAACGTGTATTTAGACGGGGTACCGGAACTCAACCCACACATGATGGGTTTATCGTATTGCAGGAAAGTAAAGGTACATGAAATAATAATACTGAAAGTAGGCGAGATTCAATCCACGTGGGCGGTGCCCAACATGTATTTAGTCGCCGGCCGGAACTCAACCCACACTTGATGGGTTTATCGTATTACATGAATGAAAACAAAGCCACGATATCTCGTGACGCACAGTTGACAGGTTGTAAACAAAGCCACGATATCTCGTGACGCACAGTTAACAGAATGTAAACAAAGCCACGATATCTCGTGACGCACAGTTGACAGATGATAATAAGCAATAAAATGCACCGATATGACAGGGTAAAATGCAAACAAACAAACACCGCTTGAGTGTTCATAGCAAGTGGTTAGCTTGCCTTCGAAGATCGACGCCATTTGGCTTGGAGGGTAACGGACGTCGCGGGTTAGGGTCTCGATTCGCCGGTACTGCGGGAAACACCTATACATGCATACGCGGGTGCTGAGCATATAAACACATTACAATAATCTAAAACCTATACCACTGGATAGAGCTTTTCAAAATAGGAATTTAAAAATTTGAATCACCTCCAACGGAGCTACGGATCAAAAGTTACAGCCCAGCGACGGTTAACTATCCGCTGCTTATTCAAAAAAAAAACAGGGCGGGCTGCTTCAGAGCTGGGCTGGGCTGGTCGCGTACTCTGGGATAATACGCTTCCTCTTTGGGAAAGCGTAAAGCTGGAAAAAAAACAGAATACGCTTTTAGCTAGCATCTCATGAACGATTGGCTTCTTCACGTACGCGGAGGAGGTTGGGGACGGCCGCGTCGCCGACAACTGGTGGTCGGGGAGGATGCCGGCGACGGGGGAGCCGAGGACGGCGGCGAGGTCGCCGGGCCCCACCGCAGCTGGGGACGCGCGGGCGTGGACGGGGACGTTCTCGGGTGGTGAGGCCCCGAGCTCGTACGCCCGGCAACGGCGGAAGGCCGCGGAGAGAAGGCCGGCGCCGGCGACCGGACGGCCGGCGGGGATGTCGGCGACAGGGAGGGCGGCCACGCTGGGCCCGACGCGCCCGTGGGGAGGCCAGGGACGCCGGCTGCGGGGCCGTCGGGCCGAGCTCGCGACGGGGCGCGCACGGGGGAGCACGGCGCCGGCGACCGAGCGGGCCGAGGCGGATGCCGACGACGCGGGCGGCCGCGCCGGGCATCACCGCCTCCGCTGGGGAGGTCTAGGGCCAGGGGATGGCGGAGGTCGCGGCCGTGGTCGACGCAAGTGTCGGCCATGGCGGGACCCTGGGCGCCGGGAGGCGACAACGGTGGCGGTAGGGTGGGCTGGGGGCCTCGCTGTCGGAGGGGGCGGAGCCACCCTGCTTCAGCGCGCCCGTAGGAGCTGCTCCCAACGGCAGGGGGTCGCGGAGCTCGCCCCACAGCTGCTTGAAGCGGTTCGGCCGTGGGAGTAGGAAGAGCTCCCGCGAGCTCGTTTGCTTCGCGAAACTAGGGAGGGAGGAGGTCTGGGGGGGAGCGGGGAGACTGGGGAGTCAGAGTGAGGTGTGTTAGCGCGGGTGGAGCTCGAGCTGCTCCTTATATAGGCAGGGGCAAGGGGACGAGCCACGGACACGTCGAGACTTGCTCAAGAAAAAAAAACGAAAGGAGGGGATAAGAACGGGGTGAAAGGATAGGGAGGCCGAGCTGGATGCACAGCACTCCACAGTGACCTTACTGTGCGGGATTTAGGCAGAGTCTTAGGGCTAAGCGGTTTTAGGTGACGCCAAAACGGGTGTTCAGGACGTCCAGAGCGCGACGTGAGCGACATCGTCGCGTTCCCGCCGACTCGGAGCACCCAACGGGAAACGGCTCCACCACTGGGTCAGTAGAGGCTGGGACAACACAACAAAACAAGAAACACTCAAAGGCGACAAACTTTTATGTATAAGATTTTCAGAAAACCGGGGTTGCGCCCGGTGTTCGATGAAATGACAGAGGTCTTCCCCATCTCAGAAAAATCCCCAAAATTCACAGTAGGCTAGGATAGGTGTATGTAGTATGTTGGTGAAGTTTGAGCCCAATTGGGTACCTAGAGGTTGGTCAAAGAATTTGGTGTCCAAAAATGCCCTAATGTTAAGGGTATGCCAAATGCACTTACTCAAATGATGTTGGCCTGATATTGTGGATATGGGGTTGTGTATGGGATCTTGTCAACTTGGCAAAGTGGCAGTGCCAAATGATTTTTGTAGCTAGGGGTTGCTTTGGAAATTGCAATTAGGCAAGAAAAAGGCATTACAAGGGAAGTACCTCAAATATTGCTCAAATGAGGTTGGGCCAATGGGGTCAAATGTCCAGGAGGTTAAATCATGCACCTCACCAAAATTTCAGAATTTTTGGATGAGTGGAAGGTGTCCAAATAATTTTTGGACTGAAAATGACATAATAGGAAATATGAATAAACTTGGAAATATTGCATGGGACTATAACCATATGGTAGTTTGGTAGAATTTATTTCAAGCTATAATTGGGATGGTGGCTTTTGGTGGGATAGATGGGAGGGGTTTTAGAATTTCCAAATGGAATCAAGGTTCGACCGGCAAAACAATGGTATGAAGTTATGGTGAGGGTCGACAAAGATCGGGAAATTGCTGGGAAATTTCTAAGAGAGCTAAACCAAAGTCAAGTCAAAGACCAACATGTTCAAAGAAAACATTTTGAAAATAGGAAAAGTTTTTCGGGCGCGAGAAAATATTTCTAACATTAGGGACGAATTTTTCGGGATGTGACATGTTCTCCCCACCCCTCTTCAATTCCCTCACACCACGCCTGCCATATATGCAAACAAGAAAAAAAATTGTCCGCATGATTGATTCCCTTACATCACGCCTGCCATATATGCACGCATCTCCACTACTAATAAATATAAGCAAACTTAGGAGGAAAATCAAATCTCAACCGTCCGTGCATCTCCACTACTAATAAATAAGCAAACTTGGCAGGAAAATCAAATCTCAACCGTCCGTGCAAACTGATCAAACGGCCCACACGCATTTGTTCTCCCCATCCCTCTTCAATTCCCTCACACCACGCCTGCCATATATGCAAACAAGAAAAAAACTATCTGCATGATTGATTCCCTTACATCACGCCTGCCATATATGCACGCATCTCCACTACTAATAAATATAAGCAAACTTGGCAGGAAAATCAAATCTCAACCGTCCGTGCAAACTGATCAAACGGCCCACACACATTTGTTCTCCCCACCCCTCTTCAATTCCCTCACACCACGCCTGCCATATATGCAAACAAGAAAAAAAACTGTCCGATGATTGATTCCCTTACATCACACCTGCCATATATGCACGCATCTCCACTACTAATAAATATAACCAAACTTGGCAGGAAAATCAAATCTCAACCGTCCGTGCAAACTGATCAAACGGCCCACACGCATTTGTTCTACCCACCCTTCTTCAATTCACTCACACCACGCCTGCCATATATGCAAACAAGAAAAAAAACTGTCCGCATGATTGCTTCCCTTACATCACGCCTGCCATATATGCACGCAGGAAATAAAAAACTGTCCGCTTGATTGACGATCCAACCGCCCGTCCCGCCCATGACCAAGACGACGGTGAGAAAGAGGACCAAGCACACGACGCCGATGAGTAGGAGGTCCGCTCCCAGCCTCCCCATCTAAGTTTCATGCCACCCGTCTCACCCACGAGCAGGAGGACCATGCACAGGACGCGGACGAGCAAAGTGTTGAATTGTAAGAGAGCGGCGTTTTGGAGCTCGGGCTCCATGGAGCCCGGTTTTCAAAAAAAAAAAATCCGCATTGTTTCCAAAAATTCCGAAAAAAATTATGGTCGTAGATAATGTTGTGATCTACCACTGTGAAAATTTTCAACCACAAACTCGTTATATTTTGATCTGTGCAAAAAAGAGAAATAATAGGTGAACAGTGCGCAATCTGAAAATTTTGAAATCTGGCCAGATTTCTCTTCTTTGTACAGATCACAATATAAGGAGTTTGTGGTTGAAAATTTTCACATTGATGGATCATAGTATTCTCCACCACTATGATTTTTTTCAGAATTTTTTGAAATAAAAATTTGCGGATTCAAATTTTTTTTGGAGAACCGAGCTCCATGGAGCTCGGGCTCCAAAAGCACTTTCCGGAATTGTAATATTTATACAAATAATAACTATTCTTTGTGGAGGATGCAATCGTGTGTGGACTATATTGTCCGCACATTTTTACACGGTTTAAATATGAAATTTATTGCTCTGGTTTAGGAATGATATTTATGTTTGAGACGTGTGTTGCACGTACACGGCTACTAGTATCATGAACATATGGGTAACTCAGTTGGTATTGGGTGGGTAACTATAACCTAGCTAGAGATTAGGGTAAGTAAATCAATTTCATGTTGATAACTATATCATAAAACCATGAGTAACCCCATAAGTACTAGGTGGGTAACTAATATCTAAATAGTATCGTAACCATATTGATTTCATAGTGACAATTATATCATGAACAGAAGGGTAACTAAACCTAATCTAGACATCGGGAGGAGCTGGCCTGCTTAGGCTAAACTCATCATCATTACCTAGCGTGTTAAAGGCGTGAGAGGGGCCACCCTCACAGTCGTTCACTGCTAGCTGCGCGAGCCAACGCCTCTCCGTCCTAGCTTAGACCGCAATCTGGTTCCTCTCCGCCTGTGCGGTGCGTGGGCACGCACGCAACTCTCGTGGCGGCCTGCGTTGTGCGTCGCGCCATGCTCAACCACCACCTCTGCCTCCCCCGCCATCGCCGCCTCCTCCTATGATTTAAATGAAAGCCTCTACGACCCATCGGCGATGAGCCGTTGCCATGTCAAATGCGGCAGCCTTGCGAGCGGTAGCCGAGGTCTCCCTATGGGCGAGCAACTCCATTTAGGCCTGCTGCTCGGCCTCCATGAGCTAGCGACCAGCCTCCTCCGTCGTTTGGGTCTGGAGGGACACCCGGATGGCAACATCGACGATGTGGTTGTTCGTCTGCTGCAACGCCACCTTACTCAGCCCGTGCTCCTCCTCCTACCGACAGGCAGTTTCATAGGAGGTGTACAAGGCCACCTTCTATGGCCACTGCGCGGAGGCGTTGTCACCTCCTTCCTCCTCGTAGTGCCTCGATGGCGGCAACGGGGGAATGGGGTCGGGCAGAGGAGGACTTGGGTACTGCGAAAAACGCGCCCCTGCGGCGTGGTGAGGGTAGACCACAAGGTGACTAGGCGGCAAGGCATTTTTGAGACGGCTAGGAATGGGTGGTGAGGTTAGTGGTTTGGCTAGGTGGCATGGCTAGTCATTTTATAGCCAGAGGATTGGATGGGAAACGGACGGGAAGCGTCGGGAAACGAAGGCGGGAAGCGGTGGCGCGGGTGAGAAACGAGGGGTGGATGCATATGGTCCCACTATCCAAAAAAAAACGTATTCAAAATATCACAAAATTATAAACCAAAATTTCTAGTCTACATCCGAACATTCTATGTTCGCATACAAAGTTTTCGCAGGAAAAAGACATTGTTTGTGTCGTGTGTATAAAAGACAAATCCCAGTGCTCCAAAACGATTTTTTTTGTCTATTTAACACCGGCCACAAAAAAGTTATTTTTCAAGAAACATTTGTGTACAAACATAGAATGTCCGGATGTATGGCCGGGTTTTTTTTAACATGTTAAAATACATTTTACATGTATTACACACAAAGTTTCAAATAGCACGCTAATGTTTTTCTACTATGCCGCTAATGCATATTGCATTAGCGCGTACAATGCACTAAAATCCCTTAAATAACATGCTATATCTTTTCTCACAGGCTATCGTTAAATCTCTTAATCCGCTATTTAAAACTTTGATTATATGCATTTAGATCTACGAGTCAAAACACAGTGTCCAACAACTGATGGCTACTTCATATGCTCTTCTTGTATGTTTGGACGTCTTGTCCTTTCCTAGCATGTTCTTAATAAAGCTGGATATAACATTTTCGCTATTAATTATGTACGAGAACTGGTAGAATAAGTTTGGCACAACATAGAAACATCAAACTGCTCGACATGGTGATGCATAGAGATATACAGATGGTACATTTTTCGTAGCTCTGTTTTTTAAGAACTTTCTTGATTACCTGTGTTTGGAATCATAGTTTTTACTTTTTATGAGCAACCTGCGTGCTACATTTACGGCCACACAGCACACTCTAGACTGTCGGCCACACATTTGAGAATACAGTGATTAATCGAATGCAATACATGTGTTGCAACATTTCATGGGTGGGACAGGGCTGGCCTGTGGAGACGACCAGCCCACGTGACGCAGCAGCCTGTAAATGTTGGCCGTGACAGTGATCGAGTTTCTTGCTTTCTTTTTGCGTCGCGTCAACTGCACACGCCTTGGTGCCTTGCAGCAGCGTCACCATGCTGAAATACTATATATAAATGTTACAATGTATATTAAGAGACACTAAATTCCGGGGGTATAGAAAGGCAAAACGGTATACACAGTCTGTAAAAGGGTGGCGACAAGAAGCACGACAGCGGCCACGAGGGAGATGAACACCCATGGATTCCTCAAGTATCTCTGTATGAAATTGGCTCGCCATCTGTTCCATCTCATCCCGCAATGCGCCTTCACCTGCCGCTGCACGTCGTGGAGCCTGCTAGACGGGCTCATCACTCCTCCCTTGTTCAGCGTGTTGTTCAGCAGCTTGGCCACCTCCTCGTCGCTGCCCAGACCACACTCGATAATGTTCTTGGATCTCAGCAGCGCCACGTCCTTGGCGGAGCTGATGATGTTGTCCATGAAGATGACGTACGCCGTGACGTCGTTGCCGGCGCCGGGGTGGAGCCGCTCGAACGCCATCAGGTTGAGGAACTTCTTCTCCGTCCTGTCGTCAACCCTGATCGCCGGCATGCTTAGGACTCCACGCTCGAAGTGGACGTCCAGGAGGCTGTCGGTATCGCTCACCCTGAAATGGATTCCGGCCTCGTAGATCTCCATCGCCGAGGGCATCACGTACGCCGTCGATCCGGTGCGTTCTTGGCGGTCGCCGTGGGTCAGACTTGTGTACAAGATGTCCAGAGGATGGAGCCCGAGGTGATTGATCCCTACCAAGTGCCGCCGCCACGGACACAGAGAATCAAGCACCAACCTGCTCACTCCTAAAGCGTTCTATAGGTAATCAGTTGACATCAAGTTAGAGCTAGTAGTACAGAGTTGTTCATATATGTACAAAAATAAATCAGTTCATAGATTTTAAAAACTGAATTCTTGCATGGATCTCAGTGTTAAATCAATAAAGAAATTGTTAGTCGTATGAGGATTAAGAAAACCGTTAATACAAGCAAAGCTACAATATCAATGTTTTTCCAAATAATTCGATCAGCTTAATTTAGTAGTTAGTTAACTGGTTTATTATCTGACTTTATCTCAACGCACAGTGGTGCAGGTAATTTTTTCCAGTCGGTTAATTTACGAATTTCGACTTCTTATACTACTCTGTCCCTCCCGGTTTATAGGTCATGGGTGTATTTCTAGAATGCAAATTTTACCAATATAATATAAATTATATAACATAAAGTTCTACAGTTATGTTAGAAAATATAACATATTTCTAACGTATAATTTTTTAATATATTTAACGTATTATTATATTGGTCGAATTGACGATCTAGTGATACACGTGGGCCTTATAAACCGGAATGGAGGTACTAGTAAACATGCTGACATGATTTAATTCCGATTCTAATGTATGTACTGAATAATAACTCCAGGAATAAATTGACATAAAGTTAGAGCTAACATGGATATGACCCCTGTATTTATCTCCATTTTATTTAAGAATTATGACCAGGGCAAAAGTAACATCATATTTTCAAATAGGTTTAGCAAGATTATTATCTAATGATCTGATTAATCTGCTCTATTATAATTTTACACCATGACGACATTGACGAGAGTGCAGATCTATCTCATTTTTGTTCAGTTAATGTATGAATTTATAACTTCTTGAACAAAACAATGTTGCATTCTTTAATTCTAACCATAGAATACATACTGAAAAAAAATCTCTAAACAGGCAAATGTGTACTGAGTGTGAATGGGATTCTGTTGCATGGAGCTCAGCCCATGAACACAAGTTGGCATCCGATCTAGTTGTAACCTACTAAAAACAGCTATATGTACATGAGAATTCCAATAAATTGCGTTCTTAAATAGATGACATTTTTTCCACAAACACGATCTTTAGTAGTAAGAATTTTTACCACTAGTTTTCTAGGCACATTTTTATAAATTATGAAAATCTAATGGTACTATTTTCAGACTAGTAATGTAAATATTTATGTGTCCATTAGTCAGAGTTAGAAATTTTGACTACATGCTTTCTAGGAATTCGTCTACTTAGGAACAGAGTGAGTATATATATGTTGTGGCATGTGCTTTTACTGATGTAACCTCCTGCCGCTGTTGGAGTTGGTTAAGCTGCTCCAAGAGCTCTATTCTGCCACTCTTGTCTAAAAGATTGATCCGACCATCCTTGTTACTTGTTCGATTGATTTCAAATATCAATAAAACAAATAGGTGACGAATATAAATACCTGATTATGATCAATTTATTCAAAACCAACATTCTAAAAATCCTAGTTTGCAGCAAAGTCTATCCCTTGGTTAGCTATTTTCAGTCGACTGCTTTACCCATTTCGACTTGATTTATCACGTGACGATATTACATGTTTCTAAACCTTTTATTGTTATTTCAAAACTCCGGCAAAATTAGTCTCGTTTCAAAAAAAAAAAGGAAAAAAAATCTGCCGAAAAAGGTGAAGATCAAATTGCCCTCTCAAATAAGTTGTGTCTTTCCCGTACGAGCTAGTTCGCCCCCCGTGGCCGCAAATACTCATGTCTCCATCTGTCGACGTCTGGAAGGAAAGGCGTGCGTCTAGGTCGGCATGCAACTACAGTGGCTTTGCGATGCCTTCTACGCCAATTAATCTGAACCCCAGGTTGAGCGATCAATCCAATGAAACTGGACCGCTAATTGCCTATATCCATTTAAAATGCAGCTATAGCTAGCTGTAGTGTCACTGATTTATTGTGCATTATTAAGTAAAATTCTTCCTTTCCGAAAAGTAGTAAAACCATCATCATTAGGATCAGGGAGAGATAGAAGGGGATCGGTTCAAGAAGAACGAAGGAACGAGAATCAATGGATGGATCATGGATGTGTCGGTGAAATTAAGAAAGAAGAGCTAGGAATAGGGTACCTGATATCTGTCATGATCCAGGACAACGAGGAGCCGCTGGAGGAGGAGCAGCGGCAGCTGGTTCTCCACGACGACCATGTCGGACTGGATGTAGTTCCAGAGGTAGAGGTAGCCGTACTTGCTGAAGACGGGATCGTTGGGCGCATAGTCCTCGTGTACCTTCCCCCGGAGCGCGTCCATCCTCATGGCCTCCACCAGGAAGCAGCCGTCGGTGACCATGAGCTCCACGAACCGCTCGCTGTTCTCCGGGCCGCGCCACTCGCCGCCGAGGTCCTTGTAGGCGTCCTGGAGCTGCTGCGTGACCTCGGCCACGGCGGCGACGAACTGGCGCAGCGGCTTCCCGGAGCGCTTGACGAGGTGCACGACGGCGCGGCGCTTGTGCTCCTCCATGGGGAGCAGCTCCGGGTCGCCGTGGTGGAAGGGGCCGAGGGAGACGAGCTCCGGCTGGTAGGACTTGCTGTTGTGCAGGTTCTTGATCCGCTCGGGGACGCGGTAGATGGAGTGGCGCTTCCAGCGCGCCATCTCCACGGCGGGGTCGATGTTCATGTCGCCGATCGTCTTCTCCATCTCCACCACCCAGCTGATGCTCAGAGGCGCCTCTGCGGCATCCACCTTTGGGTACTCGACGACCCTCGGGCTCAAGGTGGCCTCCCCCATTAATTATGACACAAGGCTGGATGTGGTTTTGGCCGAATGCATGGCACTGAGGGTTCAGCAGCTCACTAAAGCTTTGAAAGGTCTGAAGAGAACGAGGGGGCAGGCAACTTGCACGTACGAAAAACAAGGACTGCCACTGGCCTAAATGGAGACGTGATGGCGCCCACACTGATAGAGATGTTACTGATCATCATCTTCGCTAAGGACTAAAAATTTCCTGCGTAGGCTCCACCATACGCGCTCCTTTCAAGTGCGTAGTGTTTGTTCCCAACACCCTTGTGTGTGTGTGTGTGGTTTCGGCGCAGAAACGCAAATCTGCCCGATCGTACGTACCGAGAGCATATGCCCCCTCTGTTCATCTGACTGTTGCTACATTAAAAGGAGAGAATCTTTCACTTGATTATATATTTATTCAAATAACAACACTCCAGCTATTCGAATCTCTCAGCTCACTCTTATCTGTGTCGCACGTACTCCTCCTCAGATCACGGCCTCGACTCTGTCTGTCTCCCCGGCCGTCGTTCTCTTTCCTGTCCGCCAAGCATCCGATGTCCAGTGGACGGCGAGGCAACCTAGCTACTGTTCAACGTATCACAACTATCTCGGCTCCACTCCCGTCTGCCCCTTTTCTGCATTAATCCGTGAGAGTCCAGCATCTGCCCCCATCCCCATTAATCCCCGCCACTAGGTTTGTCTAGGCCCTCGGACACCCGTGCCCCAGCAGTAGCACTAAGCTAAGCACTACTAGTACTAGCGAACGGAAGTCTCACTCAAGTGTCCGTTTATTTATTTATTTATTGAGCCAGGCAAAAGCTTTGTCATTAAGAAAAGAGTTGACTATGAACCCTTGAGAGACAATTTGCTACCCGCATGGGTAGCTACACACCCATGTGTTATACGGAGATGCAAGCCGTATGTATCCGTTTTAGCTTGTTTTTCTATTAAAACACGGATATTTAGTGTACAAAACTGGTTTCAGAATTTTCAAAAAAATATTTTTGGTCGTCATTTTTAGCTTTTTTCCATAGTTGACTTTTTTGTTGACTTTTGGGTCAAACTTTACTAAAAAAATCACACCGGATGGAAAAAAATTCGAAAAAATTTCAAAATACTTTTAAATAATTCTATTAACTCTACTACTGACATCCGCCTTGTCTATTTGAGTAATCTCATTTTACCGTTACATATATGTTTCGGTCAAACTTAGGGTCTGTAGCTACCCATGGGGGTAGCAAGTCTTTTCCGATGAACCCTTACCCGGCAGTAAACCGATACATCACAAACACACCCTGACCACAAGGTCACGCTCCATACGACACGACGGCTCTATCACCCAAGTGACAAAGGATGCCACCCTTCAACAAGACCACAGTTCTCGGGGCATTGCTCCGGCACCCGGGCCACATACCAGGTGAGCCGACGGATCCGCCACCAAACCGATCAAACCCAACACCACGAAGACGATGTCTAGAGCCACCACTCTAGCTTCGACATCGGCCTCTAGGTCGCACTCTCTCCTAGCTAACGAGATGAGACCGTCTCACATCACAAGCCATCGTCACTTGACGACCAAACCTTCAAGGAAACGCCCCAAGGCTGAAGCGATGATCACGACGCTGACGCCCGCTCCGGCCAAGGGCGAAACTTTGGTATTTACCCAGAGAGTCCGAGACCAAAATGACGCGTGAGGTGAAGGGCTCCACGATGACGCCTCCAAGGAGGAAATCGACGTCTGAGGGGGCGATGTCATCGTCGGTGTAACAGCCCAGATTTGGTACCCTAAAATATGGGCCAAATTTTCACTTTTTGTTTTGCATTGCATCATGGCATACATATTTAAATTGTTAAATTAAATAATGCAAACATTGAAAATCATTAAGAGGGAGCAAGCACTCCCAAGATTCCCAAACCAAATGCATTTGCTCAACTTGTCAAAACAAAATATTCTTAAACTTACATATTTGTCCAGGAAGTTCCAAGATCAACCAATATGATTTTGCCAAATTTAAATGCCTAGCAAACTCAACAAATTAAATAAAGACCTAAAATGCAAGAGGGCCAATTTCTGAAATGTTACCACATAAGATATTTTCCAAATGGACTGCAAATTTTACCACTGGTTCCACATAATATATAAAAGCCCTATGAATTTCCCCAGAATTTTTGAAAACATTTAAGAGCCCCAATTAAATACATTGTGGCAATTATCAAAAATGGCCATAACTAAACCCTATGAACAAATATGTTGCAAAACATTTTAGTTTGCAACACCAATTTTTGGGTAGGTTCTGCATGTCATTCGGGACCCACTTGAATTTTTACAGAATTTTTGAAAATGATTTGAGGCCTCAATTAAATGCAAAACCCTACTGGAAATAAAAGGGAAAAGGAAAAAGGATAAAACCCTGACAGTGGGTCCCCCCTGTCAGGATAGTCACTGTGGCGACAGGGGAAACCCTGGCGCCATGGCCGCGCCCACCTTGCCGCCGTGGCCTCCTCCTCGCTCCCCCTCGCTTCCCTGGCCCCCATGGAGGTTAAAGAGGACCCCCACGACCGCGTGCTCCCTTTCCCCCTCCTTTTCCCCTCTTGTAGCAAACCCTAGAAACGCCGCCGCCATGCCGTGACCTAGCCGAGCGCCGCCGCCACATCGCCGACGACTGGAGCTCCCCCAGGGCAAGCCGAGCACGCCATCACCTCCGCCTCGTCCTCTTCTTCTTCCTGGCCCAGGAAATCGAGCCGGGAAGCCGTGAATCGCCGTCTCCGCCCTCGTCTTCTTCCTCCTGTCCGACGGCCGCCGAGCTCGATTCCGTCGCCGTCCAGCCACCTCTGCCTCCACCGAGCGTCCCGTCGTGTTCAGGGTGAGCACACCGTCCTCCGGGACATCTTCTCCCCCTCTCCCTTGCACTAGCTTGTCGCCGTCGTCGTAGACCACCGCGGGCCGACGCCGGTCGTCGTTGTCCTCGTCGCTCCGGCGACCATTAGCTGGCGGCGCCACCGTCAGCTGGGCCTCCTCGACGCGTAGATCCGTTTGGTAGCCGCCGCTAGGACTAGTTCGCCGGGGATCGACGGATCCGTCCGCGGCTTGCCGCCGGCCGCCGCTCGCTCGCGCCGGTCCTGGCCTGCCCGCGCCAGTCAAACCTGCGGGTGGGCCGCAGGCCGACGTGGCGTGCCAGCAGGGCTGCTGCCCCACCTGTCCGTCTCACGGGCTAGCCCAGCCCACGGTGTAAAACGTTCGGCCCCATTTTTCTGGAAATTCAAATAAATGGCAGAAATTGTTATGAACTTCAAAATGGCATAACTTTTGAACCACTTGTCCAAAAATTGCAAATAATATGTCAAAATGCTCAGCAACAAAATGTCTACCTGTTGGTACCATTGGTTAATTTAGTTGATCAAAATAAATTGCCTTTAATTGCAGAAGACTAAAATGGCAGAAATATGGTTGATTTTGTTAATTCCATAACTTTAGTTTTACTTGTCCAAAAATTGTGTTCAATAGCTCAAAATGATCAGTGGACAATGGACTATCACTTTATGCCATTTGAGAGAGTTGGAGAATTAAGTTTAGTGCTGTTTACCAAAAATTACTAAAATGGCAGATTTAAATCAAATATTGGAAATGTCATAACTTGTTAAATATTGTTTCAAAAATTGCAAATGATATACCAAAATGACCAGCAAAGCAAATGCTATCTACCTATGTTAATATCACAGCATGCAAACAAATTTTCCTTTGATGTTAATTTCGAAATGGTTAAAATGATTTAAATTGCTTAACCATTTAAATCGCCATTTATTCACCGTTAATCGGAAAAATGCAAACAAGGTACCAAAACGATCAGTGGGTTAATATCTATCAAATAATGTCATTTCCATGCATATTTACCTCATATTTCAGTACTGGACATTTCGGATATTCACCTAATTCACTAAGTTAAAGATGGAGTTTTGACCCGTTAATCGCAATATTTATTTTAGGGGTTCCATTTAACTTGTGGGAGATGCCCAATACCTTTCCAATGCATAATATGACCATATCATCATGATTGTGCATTGCACCTTGTATTCTTGTTATTTATTTCCTTTCTTGTGTTGTTTGTGTTTCGGTAGATTCTGGAGTCGAGGTTCCACCACAATACCTTGACAACCAGCGCGACCAGTACTACCAGCAAGGCAAGAGCTAACCTAACCTTCTTGGCATATCTCATATTCCCCAAGTATTTTATCCACCATACTATTATTGCATTCGATTCTGGTGACACGTTTTGGTCAGTGTATATAATATCCTATCATTGCATGTTCCCTGAACCATTACCTGTTTCCCCACCTATGAGCCATAGGTTGAAGTGTTGGCCTGAGATAAATCATATCTGTTGTATGTCATGCTTAGATATGCTTAGCCATGCTTAGTCGAATGCTTAAGTTGTCCGTTGATTATTTCCATGAATGTGAAGTGAATGGAATGTTCGGACAGTGGTGGATGCTTGTGTCAATAATTAATTTGATAAAAGGCTGGGATGAGTTGCCAACAAGGTCGTTGGTGTTTTGTCTCATTCTGGCCCCTAGGCGTGAGTTCTTATCGACCGAACCAAGAACCGAGCGTGCTTCCAAAGGTGGGAGTATGGGCTCCTTACTAACCGAATAATTAGCGCGGGCGTATCCAAGGGTCCTCTAGTTTGCGCTTTCCATTTGCGAGTGTGTGGCCGAAGAAGATGATGATGATGATGGTGGTGATAGGAGTGGCGATGGGGCAGGGTGTTGAAATAGGCGCTGAACTTGTCCTGTCGTCACGATGGCCCTTGGATAGTCTCATGCTTTGTAAAGGTTTAACCGCGCCCGCCCTGCCGGCTTTCCCCGGAAGAGAGCTAAATTGCATAGGCAAGGGGTCGGACGGTACCAATGGTAAAAACAGTACACCCCTGCAGGGTTTAATCTTTTCGAAAAGCCGTGTCCACGGTTATGGACAAATCTTGGTGAGATAGGTGAGATCATAGAGAACCTGAACCTTTAATCAAATGGCAGCTAGAGGTTGCATAATCAACGTGTGATAAAGGTTCATTTCCTCGAGGGTGATTCGAGGGAGTGCCTTGGTGGAGATAAGTAGTGTTTCTGAATACAGTAGGTTCCCCGTGAACCGAAGAGAAAAGTATTACCCTCTTATCCCTTTATGAAAACCTTCTGATTAGACGATGCCATGAGTCCTAGTCTTCGGAAGGAAACAAAACTAGCTTTATGCAAAACAACCATTTATATAGCTTTGAAGCCTCCGTCAGCATCGGGCCTATATCGCCCTACTAATTCTTGCGAGTACGTCGTACTCAGCCTTGCTTTGTTGCTTATTATTTGTTTCAGAGGAGGACGCCACCGAACTGGAAGGTGGGTTCTACGTTGACTTCGACGAGTAGTCTGGGGTTCCCAGGTGGCAGCTTGGGACGTCATGGAACAGGCTGGCACGGGATGTTTATCTGTAGGCCTCTTAGGCCATAATTTGGATCTTGTTGTTTAGACAACTATAATTTGCTTCCGCTGTTGTAATGATGGGTCAGTGACCTCTGATGTGTCATTTGCTATCTTTCTCAATTATATGAGTTGAACTATGATATCTTTGTGTCGTAGAGTCTGTGATGTGCCAGTTCGTTCCACAAGTCTCGGTCTCTTTACTATGCATGGAAGCGATGTCTGAGCTTATGGCATGATTGAGGTGTTGTGTGCCGATGATCCATTCCGAGCACACCTGCCAAAGTGTATTGGCCTGGGATTGGTAAACCCAGTAACCCTCAATTGTGTAGCATGACCGGTTACAACGTTCCACTGTATAGTTCTGGGGTCGGGGCGCTACAAATTGGTATCAGAGCAGGACTGCCTGTAGGAAACCCGTTCTACTGGTCGATGTCGAGTCTAGTGTTCGTGAAAAATTATTTATAACCTAAAAAGGAGTTGTGAAAACCATCTTAGGATTCTTTTTACTCCTTATCCAACTCGCTCTATTCTGAGTTATCTTACCTCTATTTGATTTAACGATGCTTCTGCTCGTCTGCAAAATCCAAATCTTTAGGATCACGGGGTTGGGTTCTACCTTTAGTTACTGGTTAAACTTGCTCGTCTGCAAATCCTAAATCCCGAAGAGAAGAAGTTGCGGATCGTCAAGAAATTCCCTTGCTTTAGCCCAAGATCTTGAACCGAAGGTCCCGGATTGTGCTAGGGCTCAGGTGTAATGATTTATGAGGGTTGTCACCCATGTGAGCATTATGCTATTCGTGAGTCCCAGTGCATGAAGCTGATCTTTAACCCAAGATCTTTCCCGTTGAATCCTGATGTTAATTGTCAAACCCTACGTTAGGTTGGCCATGTTTGAAGTTAATCTTCAATTTGGTGGTTGTAGTCGTAATTGAAATGCGGTAACAAACCTCTTCTCTGTCACGAGCTATAGCTGGATATTCTGTCATGAAACCATCTAGATCAAGATAAGAGTGCTCATCGCGAGTTTCCCAGCTATCTTTGTGATTCCTCCACTAACACCCATTCATGAAACCCTTTCAGCACTAGTTGTTGGAGAAGTGCTAACAAGGGCTTCTACAAATCTCTTGGGATTGTTGTTAGCCCGTTTCCTTACTCTTAATCTGTTGTCCGACCCTTATCTGTCAGTTGACAGTCAAGTGTTATCGTGCATTGGTGTGTTCCGATGCATGTTACCCTTGTGGTCCATCAAGGCATTCCACTTTGGGATGTCAGGAGAAACAAACTCCGGTACCTTGTCCATTCTCGGACCAGGTCAAAGTATTGTAATCAGCAGAATCAGAGGCTTGTCCAGCTTTTGTTCTGTTCCACCTTGGAGTGTCACACTCTTTCATATCAAGAGGTCGTGCTTAGCCTCATGACGTACTCGATGAAGTGATGCTCTTACCCTTCCTTATCCATCTACCTCCGAGCTACTCGGGCTCGAGAATGTTGAGGATGAATATCGTTGTGGTAATCGGATATTCTTAGCAAATGATATTGCTTCGACGTCCAAGGACTGTGATGTCATTCTTAGCATGATTGGTAATCTGATCATCAAGCCGAGTTTGACTGTGCTACCAAATCCATTTTGTTCAGGTGCCCACCTTCGGTCAATGAGTTAGACTCTTCTCAAAACTCTAAAGATCACAGCGTTTCGCTTGGAAAAGCAATTTCCCTCTTGCAATCTAGCTCATGTCCTGGAGCTTGACATTGTAGTCAAATCTTGAGAATCCTTACCTCTCGTTATCTGTTGTAACTCCTCCCTCAGACATGTTAGGTCTGAAATTTCCGCACACCTAACCAACTCGGAACCTCAAGCAGAAATGATGATTGGGGTTCGTCAAGAACACGACCTAAGCCTTCTAGTAACCCTGACATGTCCAGTGTTGTAGCTCACGCACCTCACCGGAAGGCCCGTTGACGAATCTTTTAGATCTTTAACCTCAACCACTATACCTGAGGATCGTGGGTAATTCTTGGTTATGCCGGAATCAGTCATCTTTCTCAAAGACGTATGGTCTTGTGCAAAGTTCATATTTCCAACCTAGGAGAAAATTTGTCTATCACCTTGAGCCATCTTCTGACTTTCTCGTCGGCACGTTATGCTTGCTACCTTACTCTCTGCAACAAGGAAGATCAACGTGGGATCCAGAGGATCATTGAAGTTGAGGGTTGTCATGTTTCCCTCCTCCCTCTTCCTACTCTAGGAATCTCGGGGCGAGATTCTTGTAAGGGGGATAGAATTGTAACAGCCCAGATTTGGTACCCTAAAATATGGGCCAAATTTTCACTTTTTGTTTTGCATTGCATCATGGCATACATATTTAAATTGTTAAATTAAATAATGCAAACATTGAAAATCATTAAGAGGGAGCAAGCACTCCCAAGATTCCCAAACCAAATGCATTTGCTCAACTTGTCAAAACAAAATATTCTTAAACTTACATATTTGTCCAGGAAGTTCCAAGATCAACCAATATGATTTTGCCAAATTTAAATGCCTAGCAAACTCAACAAATTAAATAAAGACCTAAAATGCAAGAGGGCCAATTTCTGAAATGTTACCACATAAGATATTTTCCAAATGGACTGCAAATTTTACCACTGGTTCCACATAATATATAAAAGCCCTATGAATTTCCCCAGAATTTTTGAAAACATTTAAGAGCCCCAATTAAATACATTGTGGCAATTATCAAAAATGGCCATAACTAAACCCTATGAACAAATATGTTGCAAAACATTTTAGTTTGCAACACCAATTTTTGGGTAGGTTCTGCATGTCATTCGGGACCCACTTGAATTTTTACAGAATTTTTGAAAATGATTTGAGGCCTCAATTAAATGCAAAACCCTACTGGAAATAAAAGGGAAAAGGAAAAAGGATAAAACCCTGACAGTGGGTCCCCCCTGTCAGGATAGTCACTGTGGCGACAGGGGAAACCCTGGCGCCATGGCCGCGCCCACCTTGCCGTCGTGGCCTCCTCCTTGCTCCCCCTCGCTTCCCTGGCCCCCATGGAGGTTAAAGAGGACCCCCACGACCGCGTGCTCCCTTTCCCCCTCCTTTTCCCCTCTTGTAGCAAACCCTAGAAACGCCGCCGCCATGCCGTGACCTAGCCGAGCGCCGCCGCCACATCGCCGACGACTGGAGCTCCCCCAGGGCAAGCCGAGCACGCCATCACCTCCGCCTCGTCCTCTTCTTCTTCCTGGCCCAGGAAATCGAGCCGGGAAGCCGTGAATCGCCGTCTCCGCCCTCGTCTTCTTCCTCCTGTCCGACGGCCGCCGAGCTCGATTCCGTCGCCGTCCAGCCACCTCTGCCTCCACCGAGCGTCCCGTCGTGTTCAGGGTGAGCACACCGTCCTCCGGGACATCTTCTCCCCCTCTCCCTTGCACTAGCTTGTCGCCGTCGTCGTAGACCACCGCGGGCCGACGCCGGTCGTCGTTGTCCTCGTCGCTCCGGCGACCATTAGCTGGCGGCGCCACCGTCAGCTGGGCCTCCTCGACGCGTAGATCCGTTTGGTAGCCGCCGCTAGGACTAGTTCGCCGGGGATCGACGGATCCGTCCGCGGCTTGCCGCCGGCCGCCGCTCGCTCGCGCCGGTCCTGGCCTGCCCGCGCCAGTCAAACCTGCGGGTGGGCCGCAGGCCGACGTGGCGTGCCAGCAGGGCTGCTGCCCCACCTGTCCGTCTCACGGGCTAGCCCAGCCCACGGTGTAAAACGTTCGGCCCCATTTTTCTGGAAATTCAAATAAATGGCAGAAATTGTTATGAACTTCAAAATGGCATAACTTTTGAACCACTTGTCCAAAAATTGCAAATAATATGTCAAAATGCTCAGCAACAAAATGTCTACCTGTTGGTACCATTGGTTAATTTAGTTGATCAAAATAAATTGCCTTTAATTGCAGAAGACTAAAATGGCAGAAATATGGTTGATTTTGTTAATTCCATAACTTTAGTTTTACTTGTCCAAAAATTGTGTTCAATAGCTCAAAATGATCAGTGGACAATGGACTATCACTTTATGCCATTTGAGAGAGTTGGAGAATTAAGTTTAGTGCTGTTTACCAAAAATTACTAAAATGGCAGATTTAAATCAAATATTGGAAATGTCATAACTTGTTAAATATTGTTTCAAAAATTGCAAATGATATACCAAAATGACCAGCAAAGCAAATGCTATCTACCTACGTTAATATCACAGCATGCAAACAAATTTTCCTTTGATGTTAATTCGAAATGGTTAAAATGATTTAAATTGCTTAACCATTTAAATCGCCATTTATTCACCGTTAATCGGAAAAATGCAAACAAGGTACCAAAACGATCAGTGGGTTAATATCTATCAAATAATGTCATTTCCATGCATATTTACCTCATATTTCAGTACTGGACATTTCGGATATTCACCTAATTCACTAAGTTAAAGATGGAGTTTTGACCCGTTAATCGCAATATTTATTTTAGGGGTTCCATTTAACTTGTGGGAGATGCCCAATACCTTTCCAATGCATAATATGACCATATCATCATGATTGTGCATTGCACCTTGTATTCTTGTTATTTATTTCCTTTCTTGTGTTGTTTGTGTTTCGGTAGATTCTGGAGTCGAGGTTCCACCACAATACCTTGACAACCAGCGCGACCAGTACTACCAGCAAGGCAAGAGCTAACCTAACCTTCTTGGCATATCTCATATTCCCCAAGTATTTTATCCACCATACTATTATTGCATTCGATTCTGGTGACACGTTTTGGTCAGTGTATATAATATCCTATCATTGCATGTTCCCTGAACCATTACCTGTTTCCCCACCTATGAGCCATAGGTTGAAGTGTTGGCCTGAGATAAATCATATCTGTTGTATGTCATGCTTAGATATGCTTAGCCATGCTTAGTCGAATGCTTAAGTTGTCCGTTGATTATTTCCATGAATGTGAAGTGAATGGAATGTTCGGACAGTGGTGGATGCTTGTGTCAATAATTAATTTGATAAAAGGCTGGGATGAGTTGCCAACAAGGTCGTTGGTGTTTTGTCTCATTCTGGCCCCTAGGCGTGAGTTCTTATCGACCGAACCAAGAACCGAGCGTGCTTCCAAAGGTGGGAGTATGGGCTCCTTACTAACCGAATAATTAGCGCGGGCGTATCCAAGGGTCCTCTAGTTTGCGCTTTCCATTTGCGAGTGTGTGGCCGAAGAAGATGATGATGATGATGGTGGTGATAGGAGTGGCGATGGGGCAGGGTGTTGAAATAGGCGCTGAACTTGTCCTGTCGTCACGATGGCCCTTGGATAGTCTCATGCTTTGTAAAGGTTTAACCGCGCCCGCCCTGCCGGCTTTCCCCGGAAGAGAGCTAAATTGCATAGGCAAGGGGTCGGACGGTACCAATGGTAAAAACAGTACACCCCTGCAGGGTTTAATCTTTTCGAAAAGCCGTGTCCACGGTTATGGACAAATCTTGGTGAGATAGGTGAGATCATAGAGAACCTGAACCTTTAATCAAATGGCAGCTAGAGGTTGCATAATCAACGTGTGATAAAGGTTCATTTCCTCGAGGGTGATTCGAGGGAGTGCCTTGGTGGAGATAAGTAGTGTTTCTGAATACAGTAGGTTCCCCGTGAACCGAAGAGAAAAGTATTACCCTCTTATCCCCTTATGAAAACCTTCTGATTAGACGATGCCATGAGTCCTAGTCTTCGGAAGGAAACAAAACTAGCTTTATGCAAAACAACCACTTATATAGCTTTGAAGCCTCCGTCAGCATCGGGCCTATATCGCCCTACTAATTCTTGCGAGTACGTCGTACTCAGCCTTGCTTTGTTGCTTATTATTTGTTTCAGAGGAGGACGCCACCGAACTGGAAGGTGGGTTCTACGTTGACTTCGACGAGTAGTCTGGGGTTCCCAGGTGGCAGCTTGGGACGTCATGGAACAGGCTGGCACGGGATGTTTATCTGTAGGCCTCTTAGGCCATAATTTGGATCTTGTTGTTTAGACAACTATAATTTGCTTCCGCTGTTGTAATGATGGGTCAGTGACCTCTGATGTGTCATTTGCTATCTTTCTCAATTATATGAGTTGAACTATGATATCTTTGTGTCGTAGAGTCTGTGATGTGCCAGTTCGTTCCACAAGTCTCGGTCTCTTTACTATGCATGGAAGCGATGTCTGAGCTTATGGCATGATTGAGGTGTTGTGTGCCGATGATCCATTCCGAGCACACCTGCCAAAGTGTATTGGCCTGGGATTGGTAAACCCAGTAACCCTCAATTGTGTAGCATGACCGGTTACAACGTTCCACTGTATAGTTCTGGGGTCGGGGCGCTACAGTCGGCGTCGAATAGATTCGATGCAAGGCTTTCATATGGAGCTTACCAGACCCAACATCACTCAAGTCAGCCTAGTCAACCGCCACCGACAATAAATTAGAATAGCCATTGTTCAAGCAAGAGTAGTCATGAACACCAAATGAATCATTACCCAAGCACCAAAAGCAATGTCGGTTCAACTTGTGGAAATGGCAACCCAACAGCAAAGGAGGTCGTCCCCTACCTCGATGAGAACAATTGTCGTCATGCTACCATCCATCCATCATTGAAAATGGCACTCTGTCCCTCGCCCTGGCTCAAGGACACCGCACTGTCGGACAACACAAAACTAACACTGAGCACAAATGGCAACTTGAAACCAGACCACCTCAAAAGAATAAACTACGAGATCGACCACCATCGTTGGCACCCCACATCACGGGCAACACAACTGACATCTATGAAACCTCACCCACGTCGACAATCTGAAGAGAACCAATGACCCCAGGACAACTCCTCCAAGAAGGGAACGATGCTGAAGCGCCACCGCTACGGGGTCTGGCAGACCAGACCAAGGTTTTCACCGTGAGCCAAGGTAGAGGGGGACAAACCCAAGATGACGCCTCTAGGAAAGAAGTAAAATTTTGCTCGCCAACACCGCCATCATCGACCTCAACAACTGTGGGCATGTATTTTTCCCGAGAACTTACCCACCTAGAATGAGACATCCCATCAGCCACCACACCTCACGCATAACCGACTGCACCACTAAGGCCCGCCGCTTGAGCCGACACTTTAGCCAAGGCAGCTTGAGGTAGAACCCGCAAACACGCAAAAAAACATTGACCCAAAGGCGAGAAATTCCATAGCAAAGGCGAGGTCGAAAGGTGTGAAATTCGATGAAGTCTAGATTTGGGCGGGAGGAGCCGCACCAGTGACTGCACCATGACAGCCTTCCATGCGAACCACATCACCGTCCATGCGACAAGGTAGCTTACTAGTACTCGTCGAAAGAGCGACACCATGCCCACCTCCTGGAGCCACTGCTCTAGGTTGATATAAAGCAACTTCACCTGACCCCCATCAGATGACGAGCCGCAAGCTCAGAGACAACCAACCCAAGTGTCAGAACACCGTTCCTTCACCACCAAAACGCTATACTCCATCAACGACAGACCACCATGCAAGGCAAAGACGATATTGCTCAGATCCTCGTTGGCCATCAAGACCCGAATGTGAGGGGTCAGCAAAAAGTGGAAGGCGGCACGCGCCAAAATCACCGGTGCCCGCCTACTCTGGTCAAAATTGGTGTTTCCAATGAGCCCGGACACGTGTCAGGGTCGACGGAGTCATCAAGCCCATGTGAATCAAGGACCCAAGACCGATGAGGTCATTCAGAGGCAGTAGAGAGGGAGAATGCCGGAGACAAAGAGGTTGCTAAGAGGGTCTATTGCTGCGGCTCGGATGGTGGCCATCGGTGGCAGTGGAGAGGGACAATAAACCAAGGGTGATGACACTCAGTGGCACTGTAGCTCCGCCTTGTCGCCCAGATGAGGACGAAGAGCTCGAGCTATTAGGAGCCATTGGCTGTTTTCATGTCTATATGTAATTAATTAGGCGAGGGCTCTCACTTTATCCTCACCCCTCTAGTTTCACATTGAGAGTTGAGTTTGCACCCCCGACCGCTCTCCCCTTCCCCTCCAGTGACATCATCGAACAGAGAGGGGAGGTGAGAGGCTATAGGACCTCCTATATACATATTACTCTAGGTTGTAAAATAGGGTTAGGGTTGCCGTGATTGCGGGTTGGCTTCTTATCATTCTCTTATCGCCTTCTCTGGCCGCTAGGGAGTAGCGGTTATCGTTCGGTGCAACTCTCTCTTGACTGTCTTTCATTGTGGAAGATGAATATGGGGAGAAATTTTGTGAATATCTGGAGCTCTTCCCTCTAGCTCCTCGTTGTCATGGCAATGAGGGGAAGGAGAAGGGAGGGATCACTTTGGGTGCTCCCGGATCTGGCGCTCCATGGGAAGGTGGAGGCATGCGCTTGTGTGTGCTCTGGAACCTGCGACGACGAGTGAAATCCATCAATGCTGGCATCTTCGAGCAAACGTTACCTCTAGCGAGTGGACCCACTCCATGCTTGGGTGTTGTGTGCACATGGGCCCCTTCTTCCTTCTACCATTAGTTCCTTCGGGGCGGGATCCCTCGCTGGCTTCACCCCAAGTGACCAGTCCTTCGTGGTATTGTTGTTGCTTTGGCCTCGATGACTCTTAGTTGTGGCAGTGAAGATGAATGAACCAAAACAATTTTTCATTTTTTGTTTCGTGGTCATGATTGCAAAGTTTGAGGAGCACAATCTATTTGATCTTTCTTGGGGTCCTCTTGTAATTTTGTATCCACTCCTAATTAATGTATTCTGAGGCCCTTCAAGGCAATTCCCGTTCCAACACAAATTAATTAGGCACATATTGTACTCATCTATGTGATTGTGAAAGTCGGTGGCGATTTGTGTGTGCATCCTATTCGCTTAGTTTTGGGCTTGCAATAAAAAACTTACAACATGAAAGTTGTGTCGAACAACGAAACGATGCTAATGGTCAAAGGAATTTTCTAACGATCGACGGTGTGAGATGAATTTGATGATATTCGTCTAAAATAAGTTAAAACTTCATCATAAGATTGAGAAGATACATTTAACGAAACTCGAAATCAATTGTCGAAATGGAGCCACGTCATCGATGCGCATGTTGTTCTTATTGACCTCGTAATGAAACCAAACATGATTGGGTAGATCGGAAAAAAGGACTAGAACATGTGTGATGACAAGGAAATAACTAGGAGGGTAGAATAGATATGGTGCATCTTCACACCTAGAGAACACTTGACGATTAAAAAGTCAGATCGTAGAAATTGAAAACCTACAACACGACAGTTGTATGAACCGACGGGATAAAACTAATCCTCTAAGTAAATGACAAATAGTCGTCCAAGTGCGATCAATTTGACAAATGTGCTTACGAAATCTGAACATGAACAACAAATTGATGATTTGCAAATAGCAAAACATGAAAACGATTGACATAATTGAAAACACATCGTGCCGAGGGGTTGCCGAGGGGAAACNAATCGGGAGCAACGACACGTGTGTCTTCCGTACGAACGCTGTAACAGCCCAGATTTGGTACCCTAAAATATGGGCCAAATTTTCACTTTTTGCTTTGCATTGCATCATAGCATACATATTTAAATTGCTAAATTAAATATTGCAAGCAATGGAAAACATTAAAAGGAAGCAAACACTTCCTAAAATTCCAAACCAAATGCAATTGCTCAAAGTGGCAAAACAAAATATTCTTGAGTTTCCATATTTGTCCAGGAAGTTCCAAGAGTGCAAAATAATATTCTTGCTTTGTGCTTTTATAAGACTATACATTTGATAGTTGGAATTGATCAAATTGCATTAAGTAAACCCTATGACAAATGTGGTGCAAAACTTTTTATTTTGCAACACCAAATTTTATCAAGCTTCTACATGTCATGAGAAGGCTACATGAATTTTTGCAGGTTTTATAAAAAGGTTTAGATGCCTCAATTAAAAATGAGAACTTTAAATAGTTGCCATTCAAGCTTGATTTTCCAACCCAACATAAACTTCCAAAAATTCCAAATAAAAATATGGTGGGCTCCTTACATTATTGTGAGCCTCCCTGAATTTTCTCATAATTTTTGGAAATGTTTTGAGGCCCAATTAAATAGAAAATGCTGCTGTTCTTTAAAGGAAATAAAACAGAAAAAGAAAAAGGCAGGCAGGGGGGTATCTGCAAAATTTCCTTCTCCTTCACGCTGTAGCGGCCATGGCTGTAGCGACCGAGCTGCCGCGCTCGTCCCCGACGCACCCGCTCGATCCCTAGCCTCCCTCGGTGGATAAGAGGGTTCCTCGTTGCCCTAGCTCCTCTCTCGCCCCTCACTTTCCCCCCCCGGCACCGAAAACCCTAACCCTAAGCCGCTGCGGCCATGCCGTGACCTAGCTCGAGCCCGCCGCCGCGCCGCCGTTGTTGGAGCGTCCCCGAGCAGATCGAAGAGCACCACGAGCTCCGCGCCGTCGCCTTCTACCTCCAAGCCGAAGGAATCGAGCTCGAGAACCCTACATCGACACGTCGGTCTCGTCTTCCTCGCCGCTGTCTGCCGCGCCGCCGCCACGATTCCGTCGCCGTCCAAGCTTCCCCGCCACCGCCGAGCAGCTGTACGTGCTCAGGGTGAGCACCCGGTCCTCCTGGACCCCTCCCTTCTCTCTCTCCCCTCGGGTTCATCGATTAGCCGTAGGCCGAACCGTGCCGCCGCGTAGCTCATCGCCGGCGCCCTCTCCGGCGACCATTTGGTCCCTAGCTCCGCCACTAGCCTCTCCTCGCCGTGCTGAACCGAATGCACCCCCTCCTTGTCTCCTCAGCGCTCGCAAACGACGGATCCGTGCGCGCCCTCGCCGCCGGTGACCATGCCGTCGCGCCGGTCCTGGCCGCCCGGCGCCAGTCAAACCTGCGGGTGGGCCGCTGGCCGACGTGGACGCCAACGTGGCCCGGCCCCGCTTGTCTGTCTCTGCGGCTAGCTCCACCCGGGTGTAAATCGTTTCGGCCGATTTTCTGGTTTTTGTAAATTTGGCAGAAAATTAAGTTGAACTTTGAATTGTCATAACTTTTGAACCACTTGTCCAAAAATTGCAAATAATATGTCAAAATGCTCAGCAACAAAATGTCTACCTGTTGGTACCTTTGGTTAATTTAATTGATCAAAATAAATTGCCTTTAATTGCAGAAGACTAAAATGGCAGAAATATGGTTGAATTTGTTAATTCCATAACTATAGTTCTATATGTCCAAAAATTGTGTTCAATAGCTCAAAATGATCAGTGGACAATAAGCTATCACCTCATGTCATTTGAGAGAGTTGGAGAATTAAATTTAGTGCTGTTTACCAAAATTTACTAAAATGGCAGATTTAAATCATTTATTGGGAATATCATAACTTGATGAATAATACTTCAAAAATTGCAAATGATATACCAAAATGACCAGCAAAGCAAATGCTATCTACCTATGTTAATATTACAGCATGCAAATAACTTTTACTTTGATGTCATTTTCGAATTGGTTAAAATGATTTCAATTGCTTAACCGTTTCCATCACTATTTCCTCACCGTTAATCGGAAAAATGCAAACAAGGTACCAGAACGATCAGTGGGTTAATATCTATCAAATAATGTCATTTTCATGCATATTTACCTCATATTTCAGTACTGGACATTTTGGATATTCACCTAATTCACTAAGTTAAAGATGGAGTTTTAACCCGTTAATTGCAATATTTATTTTAGGGGTTCCATTTAACTTGTGGGAGATGCCCAATACCTTTCCAATGCATAATATGACCATATCATCATGATTGTGCATTGCACCTTGTATTCTTGTTATTTATTTCCTTTCTTGTGTTGTTTGTGTTTCGGTAGATTCTGGAGTCGAGGTTCCACCACAATACCTTGACAACCAGCGCGACCAGTACTACCAGCAAGGCAAGAGCTAACCTAACCTTCTTGGCATATCTCATCCTATTAGTACAAGTATTTTATCCACCATAATAGTGCATTCGATTCTAGCAACAACTTTGTTCAGTGGATAGAATTCCTATAACTTGCATGTTACCTGAACCATTACTATGTTTCCCTACCTATGAACCATAGCTTGATATGTTGGCCTGAGATAAATCATGTCTGATGTATGTTATGCTTAGATATGCTTAGCCATGCTTAGTCGAATGCTTAAGTTGTCCGTTGATTATTTCCATAATTGTGAAATTGATGGAATGTTTGGACAATGTGGTAACTGGTGGTACTTAATTAAAATGCTTAACAAGGCTTGGATGAGTTGCCATCGGAGATGGTGTTTTGTCTCATTCTTGCCGCCTAGGCTGAGAGTTCTTTACCTCTTGAACCAAGACGAGCGTGCTTCCAAGGTGGGGGCATATGGAACCCCCTTTAACCGAATAATTAGTGCGGGCGTATCCAAGGGTCCTTAGTCTGCGATTTCCATTTGCGAGTGTGTGACTGGTGATGAAAAAGAATGATGATGATGATGGATGGTGATAGGAGTGGCGATGGGGCAGGGTGTTGAAATAGGCGCTGAACTTGTCCTGTCGTCACGATGACCCTTGGATAGTCTCATGCTTTGTAAAGGTTTAACCGCGCCTGCCCTGCCGGCTTTCCCCGGAAGAGAGCTAAATGATCAGGCAAGGGGTCGGACGGTACCAATGGTAAAAACAGTACACCCCTGCAGGGTTTAATCTTTTCGAAAAGCCGTGTCCGCGGTTATGGACAACTTGGGAATAGACGATAAGATCATAGAAAACCTTAACCTTAATTGATATGGCAGCTAGAGGTTGCATAATCAACGTGTGATAAAAGGTTCATTTCCTCGAGGGTGATTCGAGGGAGTGCCTTGGTGGAGATAGTAGTGTTGCCTGATACAGTAGGTTCCCCGTGAACCGAAGAGAAAGTGTTACCCTCTTATCCCCTTATGAAAACCTTTTGATTAGACGATGCCATGAGTCCTAGTCTTCGGAAGGAAACAAAACTAGCTTTATGCAAAACAACCACTTATATAGCTTTGCAGCCTCCGTCAGCATCGGGCCTATATCGCCCTACTAATTCTTGCGAGTACGTCGTACTCAGCCTTGCTTTGTTGCTATTATTTGTTTCAGAGGAGGACGCCACCGAACTGGAAGGTGGGTTCTACGTTGACTTCGATGAGTAGTCTGGGGTTCCCAGGTGGCAGCTTGGGACGTCATGGAACAGGCTGGCACGGGATGTTTATCTGTAGGCCTCTTAGGCCATAATTTGGATCTTGTTGTTTAGACAACTTTAATTTGCTTCCGCTTGTTGTAATGATGGGTCAGTGACCTCTGATGTGTCATTTGCTATCTTTCTCAATTATATGAGTTGAACTATGATATCTTTGTGTCGTAGAGTCTGTGATGTGCCAGTTCGTTCCACAAGTCTCGGTCTCTTTACTATACATGGAAGCGATGTCTGAGCTTATGGCATGATTGAGGTGTTGTGTGCCGATGATCCATTCCGAGCACACCTGCCAAGAGTAGTGGCTGGGATTGGTAAACCCAGTAACCCTCAATTGTGTAGCATGACCGTTTACACAACGTTCCACTGTATATTTCTGGGGTCGGGGCGCTACAAATTGGTATCAGAGCAGTACTGCCTGTAGGAAACCCGTTCTATTGGTCGAAGTTGAGTCTAGAGTTGGTAAAATTATTATTTATGAACTGAAAATGAGTTGTGAAAACCCTCTTAGGATTCTTTTTACTCCTTACCCAATTCGCTCTAACTCTGAGTCACCTTACCTCTATTTGATTTTGAAGTTGGGTCAGAGCTTAGGTTCACGGGGTTGGTTCCTACCATTAGTCTACTGGTTAGGTTGTTTCCGTTTCCAGAAACCGAAGTAAACTCCGTTGTTCTCACCCAATGAAGAAGAAGGTGCAAGACATCCGAAGCCTTGAAAACGTTTCGCACCTAATCGAGTATTTCCTCTCTTTGAATTATGGCCCATGGTCTTGAACCGAAGGTCCCGGATTGTACTGGAATTCTGGTATATTGATTCATGAGGGTTGTCACCCATGTGCGCATTATGCTATTCGTGAGTCCCAGTGCATGAAGCTGATCTTTAACCCAAGATCTTTCCGTTGAATCCTGATATTAGTGGTCAAACCCTACGCCAGGTTGGCAAAATTGAAGTTAGTCTTCAAACTCGAGGTTGCGCCGTAATTGACTGCTCAGCACTGCTCTCTCTGACACTAGTACTAGACCTCTGCCACAGAACATCTGGATCACGACAAGATGCTCTTAGCGAGTTTCTATCATGTTTGTGTTCCTCCAAAACACTTGCTAGTAAACCCTTTCGGCACTAGTTGTCGGAAGAGTGCTAACAAAGGTTTCTGCAATATCGTGGTTGCCTTGATTTGTTTTGTGCCATCTCAAATCTCTATATCAGGAAGAAGTCTAATGATCTATCCTAAGTGACTAGTTATGGTTACTAACTGTGTCCTTGTTCATATCTCCAGAATGGCTCCTACCCGTCGTGGTGAGCAAAGCAACACTGAGCTACCGCCGCCACCCTCTATGGCGGAGGTACTGATGATCATCGAGAGGGTCGTCTGCGCCATGAGAATCTTCTCGCGCAGTTAGTGCAGCAAGGGGCTCGGAGAAATACTGAATGTAACAATCTCAATGACTTTCTGAGTCCCAGCCTCCCACCTTCGCTTTTGCCAAGGAGCCGTTGGATGCTGATGATTGGCTGCGTGCCCTGGAGCGCAAGTTAGCCGCGCTGCATGTTCCAGCTGCTGAGCAAGTGAACTTTTGCAACCTACCTTCTGATGGGAGCCGCTGGCTCTTGGTGGGAAAGCCATGTGGCAATGTCTGCCGCTGGTCATGTGTTCACCTGGGAGGAATTCCGCACTGCATTCCGTGCGGCTTACATCCCTAAGCCGTCATGGATTTGAAGAGAAGGGAGTTCCTGAATCTGAACCAGGGTCGGATGGATCTCCAAGCTTACGGGCGGGAGTTCAATCACCTGTCTCGTTACGCCCCTCGGGACGTGACCAACGATGAGGACCGACAGTATCTGTTCCGCAAGGGTCTGAATCCGCAGCTTCGTTATGAGCTGTTACCTTTCAAGTTTCCGTCCTTCCAGGAGTTGTACAACCAGGCTCTCACTCTGGAGCAAGGCAGGAAGGAGCTAGAGTCTTCCAGGAAGTCAGCTCAAGTGGACCACCAGGACTCTTCTTCTTCCGAAGCCAAGAAGCGCAGGGTATTCGTGCCGTTCGGTTCGGTACCTCGTGCACCTTTCGTACCCAAGCCTACAGGACACGAGCCACCTCCGCCTCGCCCAGCTACATCGACTGTGGGTGCGGCTGGAAGTGGGTTCCGTCCTCGTCCGCCTGCACCGCCAGGGCTCACTTGCTACGCCTGTGGTCAGCCAGGTCACTACTCCAGTGAGTGTCCTCAGAAGGCCAGAGGCTCTACCCCTGCACCAGCTCCTTCCACACCTGCTGCCAAGGCTGCGACTGTTAACCGTGGTCGTCTAACCCACGTCTCTGCTGAAGCCGCTAAAGAGGACCCCCGTGTTCTCGTGGGTACGTTCGAGTCATTACATATCCAGCTTAAGTTTTATTCGATTCTGGAGCATCGTCTTCTTTCATCTTCATGTCATTGCACACAACCATCAAATACCCTTTGAGGATATGGACTCCCCTCTAGTGGTCAATTCTTATCATCTTACCGGTGTTTCCCAATCTAGCTCGTGCTCTGGAGCTGGGCAATGAATGTCTATGTCTTGAAAAATTAGTGCCCCTACCTTCTGTCACTGACGCAACCTTCCCCTTCAGACCTGCAAGGCCTGAAGTGTCCGCACACCTAACCAACTCAGAACCTCAAGCAGAAATGATGATTGGGGTTCATCGAGAGCATGACCTAAGCCTGCTAGGAGTCCTGACAAGGTCGGTGTTGTAGCTCACGCACCTCACCGGAAGGCCCGTTGACGAAATCTCTTAAGTCTTTAACCTCAACCCCTATGCCTGAGGATCGTGGGTAATTCTTGGTTATGCCCGGAATCAGTCATCTTTCTCAAAGACGTATGGTCTTGTGCAAAGTTCATATTTCCAACCTTGGAGAAAATTTGTCTATCACCTTGAGCCATCTTCTGACTTTCTCGTCGGCACGTCATGCTTGCTACCTTACTCTCTGCAACAAGGAAGATCAACGTGGGATCCAGAAGATCATTGAAGTTGAGGGTTGTCATGTTTCCCTCCTCCCTCTTCCTACTCTAGGAATCTCGGGGCGAGATTCTTGTAAGGGGGATAGAATTGTAACAGCCCAGATTTGGTACCCTAAAATATGGGCCAAATTTTCACTTTTTGCTTTGCATTGCATCATAGCATACATATTTAAATTGCTAAATTAAATATTGCAAGCAATGGAAAACATTAAAAGGAAGCAAACACTTCCTAAAATTCCAAACCAAATGCAATTGCTCAAAGTGGCAAAACAAAATATTCTTGAGTTTCCATATTTGTCCAGGAAGTTCCAAGAGTGCAAAATAATATTCTTGCTTTGTGCTTTTATAAGACTATACATTTGATAGTTGGAATTGATCAAATTGCATTAAGTAAACCCTATGACAAATGTGGTGCAAAACTTTTTATTTTGCAACACCAATTTTATCAAGCTTCTACATGTCATGAGAAGGCTACATGAATTTTTGCAGGTTTTATAAAAAGGTTTAGATGCCTCAATTAAAAATGAGAACTTTAAATAGTTGCCATTCAAGCTTGATTTTCCAACCCAACATAAACTTCCAAAAATTCCAAATAAAAATATGGTGGGCTTCCTTACATTATTGTGAGCCTCCCTGAATTTTCTCATAATTTTTGGAAATGTTTTGAGGCCCCAATTAAATAGAAAATGCTGCTGTTCTTTTAAAGGAAATAAAACAGAAAAAGGAAAAGGCAGGCAGGGGGGTATCTGCAAAATTTCCTTCTCCTTCACGCTGTAGCGGCCATGGCTGTAGCGACCGAGCTGCCGCGCTCGTCCCCGACGCACCCGCTCGATCCCTAGCCTCCCTCGGTGGATAAGAGGGTTCCTCGTTGCCCTAGCTCCTCTCTCGCCCCTCACTTTCCCCCCCCGGCACCGAAAACCCTAACCCTAAGCCGCTGCGGCCATGCCGTGACCTAGCTCGAGCCCGCCGCCGCGCCGCCATTGATTGGAGCGTCCCCGAGCAGATCGAAGAGCACCACGAGCTCCGCGCCGTCGCCTTCTACCTCCAAGCCGAAGGAATCGAGCTCGGGAACCCTACATCGACGCGTCGGTCTCGTCTTCCTCGCCGCTGTCCGCCGCGCCGCCGCCACGATTCCGTCGCCGTCCAAGCTTCCCCGCCACCGCCGAGCAGCTGTACGTGCTCAGGGTGAGCACCCGGTCCTCCTGGACCCCTCCCTTCTCTCTCTCCCCCTCGGGTTCATCGATTAGCCGTAGGCCGAACCGTGCCGCCGCCGTAGCTCATCGCCGGCGCCCTCTCCGGCGACCATTTGGTCCCTAGCTCCGCCACTAGCCTCTCCTCGCCGTGCGGAACCGAATGCACCCCCTCCTTGTCTCCTTAGCGCTCGCAAACGACGGATCCGTGCGCGCCCTCGCCGCCGGTGACCATGCCGTCGCGCCGGTCCTGGCCGCCCTGCGCCAGTCAAACCTGCGGGTGGGCCGCTGGCCGACGTGGACGCCAACGTGGCCCGGCCCCGCTTGTCTGTCTCTGCGGCTAGCTCCACCCGGGTGTAAATCGTTTCGGCCGATTTTCTGGTTTTTGTAAATTTGGCAGAAAATTAAGTTGAACTTTGAATTGTCATAACTTTTGAACCACTTGTCCAAAAATTGCAAATAATATGTCAAAATGCTCAGCAACAAAATGTCTACCTGTTGGTACCTTTGGTTAATTTAATTGATCAAAATAAATTGCCTTTAATTGCAGAAGACTAAATGGCAGAAATATGGTTGAATTTGTTAATTCCATAACTATAGTTCTATATGTCCAAAAATTGTGTTCAATAGCTCAAAATGATCAGTGGACAATAAGCTATCACCTCATGTCATTTGAGAGAGTTGGAGAATTAAATTTAGTGCTGTTTACCAAAATTTACTAAAATGGCAGATTTAAATCATTTATTGGGAATATCATAACTTGATGAATAATACTTCAAAAATTGCAAATGATATACCAAATGACCAGCAAAGCAAATGCTATCTACCTATGTTAATATTACAGCATGCAAATAACTTTTACTTTGATGTCATTTTCGAATTGGTTAAAATGATTTCAATTGCTTAACCGTTTCAATCACTATTTCCTCACCGTTAATCGGAAAATGCAAACAAGGTACCAGAACGATCAGTGGGTTAATATCTATCAAATAATGTCATTTTCATGCATATTTACCTCATATTTCAGTACTGGACATTTTGGATATTCACCTAATTCACTAAGTTAAAGATGGAGTTTTGACCCGTTAATCGCAATATTTATTTTAGGGGTTCCATTTAACTTGTGGGAGATGCCCAATACCTTTCCAATGCATAATATGACCATATCATCATGATTGTGCATTGCACCTTGTATTCTTGTTATTTATTTCCTTTCTTGTGTTGTTTGTGTTTCGGTAGATTCTGGAGTCGAGGTTCCACCACAATACCTTGACAACCAGCGCGACCAGTACTACCAGCAAGGCAAGAGCTAACCTAACCTTCTTGGCATATCTCATCCTATTAGTACAAGTATTTTATCCACCATAATATTGCGTTCGATTCTAGCAACAACTTTGTTCAGTGGATAGAATTCCTATAACTTGCATGTTACCTGAACCATTACTATGTTTCCCTACCTATGAACCATAGCTTGATATGTTGGCCTGAGATAAATCATGTCTGATGTATGTTATGCTTAGATATGCTTAGCCATGCTTAGTCGAATGCTTAAGTTGTCCGTTGATTATTTCCATAATTGTGAAATTGATGGAATGTTTGGACAATGTGGTAACTGGTGGTACTTAATTAAAATGCTTAACAAGGCTTGGATGAGTTGCCATCGGAGATGGTGTTTTGTCTCATTCTTGCCGCCTAGGCTGAGAGTTCTTTACCTCTTGAACCAAGACGAGCGTGCTTCCAAAGGTGGGGGCATATGGAACCCCCTTTAACCGAATAATTAGTGCGGGCGTATCCAAGGGTCCTCTAGTCTGCGATTTCCATTTGCGAGTGTGTGACTGGTGATGAAAAAGAATGATGATGATGATGATGGTGATAGGAGTGGCGATGGGGCAGGGTGTTGAAATAGGCGCTGAACTTGTCCTGTCGTCACGATGACCCTTGGATAGTCTCATGCTTTGTAAAGGTTTAACCGCGCCTGCCCTGCCGGCTTTCCCCGGAAGAGAGCTAAATGATCAGGCAAGGGGTCGGACGGTACCAATGGTAAAAACAGTACACCCCTGCAGGGTTTAATCTTTTCGAAAAGCCGTGTCCGCGGTTATGGACAACTTGGGAATAGACGATAAGATCATAGAAAACCTTAACCTTAATTGATATGGCAGCTAGAGGTTGCATAATCAACGTGTGATAAAGGTTCATTTCCTCGAGGGTGATTCGAGGGAGTGCCTTGGTGGAGATAGTTGGAGTTACTGATTACAGTAGGTTCCCCGTGAACCGAAGAGAAAGTGTTACCCTCTTATCCCCTTATGAAAACCTTCTGATTAGACGATGCCATGAGTCCTAGTCTTCGGAAGGAAACAAAACTAGCTTTATGCAAAACAACCACTTATATAGCTTTGAAGCCTCCGTCAGCATCGGGCCTATATCGCCCTACTAATTCTTGCGAGTACGTCGTACTCAGCCTTGCTTTGTTGCTTATTATTGTTTCATAGGAGGACGCCACCGAACTGGAAGGTGGGTTCTACGTTGACTTCGACGAGTAGTCTGGGGTTCCCAGGTGGCAGCTTGGGACGTCATGGAACAGGCTGGCACGGGATGTTTATCTGTAGGCCTCTTAGGCCATAATTTGGATCTTGTTGTTTAGACAACTATAATTTGCTTCCGCTGTTGTAATGATGGGTCAGTGACCTCTGATGTGTCATTTGCTATCTTTCTCAATTATATGAGTTGAACTATGATATCTTTGTGTCGTAGAGTCTGTGATGTGCCAGTTCGTTCCACAAGTCTCGGTCTCTTTACTATACATGGAAGCGATGTCTGAGCTTATGGCATGATTGAGGTGTTTGTGTGCCGATGATCCATTCCGAGCACACCTGCCAAAGTGTATTGGCCTGGGATTGGTAGACCCAGTAACCCTCAATTGTGTAGCATGACCGGTTACAAACGTTCCACTGTATAGTTCTGGGGTCGGGCGCTACAAACGCCTTGCTAGGAATTCGACATTCCCGAAGGGAACCCTTCGGATAGCGATACCCCTCCGTATTGTCCGAGCGATTCGGAGCACCGTTTCGCCAAAGGATTTCATTTCTGGGCTCGGCCCATTTCAACGGTTCCTTCGTTTCCTCAGTTATTTTTTCCTGCACTCGCCCGCACGTACCATGTGACGGGTCGCGGCCCAGGAAACATTTTTTTCATTTTCCTTTTTCGTTTTTCTGTTTATGTTGCCGTTTCTTTTTCCTCTTTCTTTTTCATTTTTTCTTCTTTCTTTCCTTATTATTTCTTTTCTGGTTTCGGTAATATATGAATTTTTTATTTTCTTTTTTCTTTTTTCATTTTTCTCCTTTGTTTCTTTTTTACAAAAAATAATATTTTTTAAATTTGAACCATTTTAAAAAATAAATTTAAAATCAGAACCTTTTTTGAAATTGAACATTTTTTCAAATCTGAACTATATTCAAATACGAACCATTTTCAAATTGAAATATTTCAAATATGAACCATTATTCACTATTTTTGGTTCACCACTAATTTGGTTCACCCGAATTTTTGGTTCACTATTATTTTCGGTTCACCTGAATTTTGGTTCCTTTTCGAATTATTATTATTATCGCTTCGCCAATATTTTTGGTTCACCCGAATTTTTTCTTCATTATTATTTTTGGTTGGCCGGTATTTTGGTTCACTATTATTTTTTTGTTCACCCGAATTTTGGTTCCTTTCCGGTTCACTATTATTTTTGGTTCACTATTATTTTCTGTTCATATGTATTTTTGGTTCACCCGAATTTTTGGTTCACTATTATTTTCGTTTCACTATTACTTTCGGTTCGCTGGTATTTTTGGTTCAATATTATTTTCGGTTCATATTATTTTTTGTTCAATATTATTTTTGGTTCACCCGAAATTTTCGTTCACTATTATTTTTGGTTCACCCGAATTTTTGGTTCAATATTATTTTTAATTCACCCGAATTTTTGGTTTACTATTATTTCGGTTTATCCGAATTTTTGTTTCATCCGAATTTTTTGTTTCGCTACTATTGTCTGTTCATCCGAATTTTTGTTTCTTTTTGGTTCATTATTATTTTCGGTTCGCCGATATTTTTGATTCACCCGATTTTTTGGTTCATCCGAATTTTTGGTTCACTATTATTTTCGGTTCACCCGAAATTTTGGTTCACTATTATTTTCGGTTTATCCGAAATTTGGTTCACTATTGTTTTGGTTTATCCGGATTTTTTGTTCACTATTATTTTTGGTTCACCCGGATTTTTGGTTCACTGTTATTTTCGATTCACCGGTATTTTTGGTTCACTATTATTTTTACTCATAAAAAATTTACATTTTTCCTTTTTTAAAAAATAATAAGATTTTAAAATATTCAATTTTAAAATTTTCATTTTTGAAACTGTTTATGACTTGAAAAATGTTCAAACTTTTCAAGTATGTAGATTTAAAAATGGTTCATATTTAAAAATCTTTATATTAAAATTAATAGAAAAATAAAACAACAAAATATAAAGAAAAAACAAAAAGAGCCCACACGTTTGTTGGCCCGTGCGCAGGAGTCATGAGGGCGCGTGCTTGCTAGGCCGCGGTTAGCCGGCTCAACCAGGCGATTCCAGAGCAAGGAATCGCCCGGGCGCCAGGGAGGAGCTCCCAAACAGAAGAGGCTCGGGGAGAGACCTCGCGCTCGTGAGGGTTTGGGCCGCGCGGGCCGGGCCGACAAAAGAGCCCGCAGGCCCACCTAATGCCAAAAGCCCGGCACGGCGATGGCGTGTCTGGCACCTTGAAATACTTCGCCTTGGCGCCCGAAGGTTAACCGTCTCAACCAACATTGCTCGCCTCGCCTCGCCTCTCCTCTTCGACGGAGCGCCAAGAACCCATCATCCCAACCTACCTCCGCCGCCGCCCTCCTCGCTTCGCTTCTCCCTCCACCGCCTCTGCTCTTCGGCTGCTGTCCAGCAACGCCGGCAGCGACCGATGGACCGGTTCCACGACGGGCACCACGTGTGGCTGCGGAGCCGCGTGCATGGCACCTACCTCCACGCCGACAAGGACGGGCGCGGCATCTCCCTCAGGAGTCACCGAGCGTCCATGAAGGCCGCGTGGACGGTGCACCTCTACTACGGGGACGACCAGCACGTGCTCCTCCACAGCGCCGCCTACGGCCTCTATCTCGCCGCCACCCGCAACGCGGCGCCGCTCGGCCTTGGCTGGGGCTTCCGCGTCGAGCAGCGAAACTACGATGAGCTCGAGGAAGAGGCCATCAGGTGGCAGCCCGTCGAGGTCGTGAACGACATCCTGCTCCGCCACCCCGGCCACCGCTACGGCTACCTCCGCGCCAACGGGAGGTTCCTCCCCTGGAACGAGAAGGAGGTCGGCGTCGACGACCACGACAACATCAGCACCATGATGCAGTGGGTCGTGGAGCCCATCCCCAGTAGGGAGAGCGTGCCTCGCCTTCCGCGTCCGAGTAGGGTGAGTCCGCCATGCCCACTTCTGGATTCTTCTCGAAATGCTTTCGGCAGGACCGATCGATTGAGCGAATTGGGTTCTTGAATGCCGTTAATCTGCATTGAAATTTCACCGCGGGACTGCAAGTTGTGTTAATTTCACTCGCCTGGGAGAAATCCTTGTTCTGTTCTTGGCATCTTGTAAAATTCATGCTTCTTCGGAGCAGTTCTTGGTTGCTGCCCCTGTTTCTTGACTCTCTAAGCCTCCGTATTTTTGTTTTCGATCATAAAATTCAGCGCAGTACTACCCTGCTTCTTTGATCTCCCGAATATAACCATGGTTCAACTCAACGCAGCTCCACCTCACCGTCCTGCTGCGGTCGCGGGTGGTGGTGATCATGGGGAATGGCGAAGACGTCTCGTTCGTTTTCAGGGGAAGGTCCGTGTTCCGCCTGAGGAACGAGGTGGCCAGACGGCTGGGCATCATGGGGGACATCCCCAACAACCTCGGCATGTACGTCCGAGCGGGCACATACGAGCGGTTTACCCCACTCGTCGTCGACCTACCCTGCAGCGGACAGACACTCGTTATCACGACCAAGCCGCCAGGTGAGAAACCCTCATATGTACTGAAACTGGCAGATGTACTATTTGCTACATGGCCATGATCTTTTGGGGTTTTGTTTTAATTGAGTGCTAATTTGCCTGTGCTTGGAAGTATTATACTGAAACCATTGTAGTCCGGTATCTGATTATTCGAAATGGTACTAGTATCAAGAAAGTTTTAGCCATTAAGAAAAAAAACTGTTGTTTGAAAAACACTGAAACTGTCGCTAATTTGCTTCAGTTAAGGCTTGGGAAGTGTATGAACTATTGTAGTCTTCAAGATATATGTAAAAGTAGCTGAATGGAAACAATAGATATTTACATTGTGCCTGTTGGATTCACCAGCCTGTGTACAGATGCTAGAAAGTTGTCTATAGCTAGTTGGTTGTTCACGAGCCACTTGTTCATACTCAACCTTGACATGAAAATTATTGGTTTTGAAACAACTGTCCTTGGTTCAGATGATCCAGTTCTTCAATTTAATACGATTTGCAGCCAGTGATAAATTTTGGAACCTGAAATCTCAAATCAGTCCACTCATCTCAGCTCAGCTTCACAAAGAAGATACTCTGGTTTATACATGATTTAGCTTATTGTAATAGTTTTGAATAAATGTGAGCAAAATTCAGGTTCTATCGTGCAGCACTACATGAAAGCTAGTTTCTGCACATTACATTACTTTCAGGTTTAATACATCAGCTGTCTTGATGATCTTGCCGTTGACTTGTTTTAGCCATATGGGATTACTGATTTGCTGTAATCGCTGCAGTTTATGTGGCATGATGCCTAACTGCGTCACTGTTTTCTGCTAATACCATCTTCACTGTTTCTGCTAATTCAGCTAACCTCGAGCAGAGATACCCGGATGTCGGTACAGAGTAGAGAAAGACCAGAGCAGGTCTCCTGACTGTTGCCTTACAGTTCACCTCTTCAGAAGTGTTGCTGCCTCGGACGCGGCTACATGAGAATTCTTAATGTAGAGATAAACCCTTTGGCTCTTGTGTTGCTAGCTAAACTTGATCTGTTATCGTGACATTGCTTTGACCTCGGTTGTAAAAGTTCAGAAACTGTTTGATCAATTTGGCAGTGACGTCGGTTTGTAATGGCCGCGTTGTTATTCTGGCAAATACTTGATCACTGTTAGCTGCATTTATCGCTGCCCATTTCAAGTTTCAGTCCAATGAAAGGCATCACCCTGTCTTTCTAATGGTTGGTTACGTGCAACAACAGCAACCCAGACTTACCATTTTTGTGTTGGCCTGGTTTAATTCTGTTATGAGTACTAGGGTGTAAAATTCTGAAGTGGAGAAGATTCTCTGAAATCCAATTTATAACCCTGCCATGAAGCCATGAAGTTTCTCAATTTATGCATCCTTCTCCATTCTAGTTTCAGTATATTGACCACTGCAGTTTTCTTTTTAAAATTCAGGACATGCAGCGAACTTGATCTACTAGTTAGATTGCTTGCGAGTCTTTGTATTCTGAAATCGTAACATGGAGGCGGGACGCGTCTCACAATTTGTGCATATCATCCTTGCAACTAACTAGTAGACGTACAATATACACAGGCACACGATAATTTATTTTTGAGGAATGAGAGATAATCAAGATGCAGGTTTCACATAAACATTGGCTATTTTTTCATTACAGGAGTATTCCATGTTGGGATTGTAGCGAACACTCATTGGGCAACTGTGAACTGCCTCTAGTACACCAACACACAAGATACAACTGTCCAAACTCTAAAAACGAATTACATTGGATGATTGGACGTCAAGGAAAGGAAAACGACAATAAACATTACAAAAACGGTTACTCCCTGGTCTTTTTTCCTTTTCCTTTTTGTTTTATATATGAATTTGTTACTGCTACTGTCCGTGTTGACTCTAAACATGGCAAAAAAATGCTTATAATAAATTTATTAGATCCTTTATTGTGTGGTTGCATGTGAGACTTTGTTTGGGTAGTTGAAGAACACTAGATTATAAACATCATCAACATGTAGGGCCTCTTTGATTCATTGGGATATCGGAGGAAAAACATAGGAATAGCAAATTTTTCTTTGGTGGTACTGTTCATCCATTTGTTTCAAGGGAATGAATCATATGAAAAGTGGAGGACTTTTTCCTTTGGTTTCTACAATTCACTCAAACCTTAAAAAAAATGATATGCACAAAGAGCGAGGCGAAGACCATGGTTTTATTATACTCCCTTCTTTTGGGTTTATAAGTCCCCTCAAATTTTGAGCCAAACTTTGACCCTAAAATTAACTAAGAAAATATAGGTTTATATGACAAAATAATATACCACTAGATTTGTATTCGAAAGAAGTTTACAGTCTAGCATGTTTGTGGGCATACAACCCATGTTTCTTCGTCCAAATCATGGTCAAAGTATGACTCAAAATCAAGGGGACTTATAAACCCAAACAGGGGGAGTCATGACCTAATCTTTTTTTTTGACAGGGAGTTCGTGTACAAGATCAACAAGAGAAGGAGCACACACGCACGAACACAGACAAGATCAAACCCACACACAGCGGACACGGATCCACCGAGCAGCACGCCGTCTTCAAGCGCCAGCAGCACGCCGCCGGAGAAGAAGAAAGCGGCCTCACCTCGCACCGGAGCAGCCAGCTCGACCAACCGCGTTGAGATGCCGCAGGAGCCATCTGACGCAGGCGCCAGAATCTGGACGTTGAAGGAGCATCGGCTTCGAGCTGCCGCCGCGCCGCCATCGCCGTCTCACGCCGGAGACAAGAACGACAGCGCCACCCATCTTCCACCGCACCCACCGCGACCACCGACGAGGGAGATCGATCCGCCTGCAAACTCCCAGAAGAGTTAAGCAAAAGCACCACCATCCACCGAAGTGGAGGCTGCCGAACCCCAAGAACTAGAACCAGCGCCGCCACCACGGCCGCCAGCTCGAGGAAGAGCACGCCGCGACTCCGGAAAGCAGCGGCCGCGCCCGCGACGGCAGATCTGCCCAGGGCCTCCACTGGAGCACCGAGAACAGAGGAGGGAAACCGCCGCCGCCAAAAGCCTCTCCGGCCACGCCGCCATCTCCACAGCGCCGCCGGCAGGCCACCCACGCACACCTAGACTATGTACAACGGCGGATCCGTCGATTCCCCGTCCTCCCGCCGCCGGAGCGGCCGCGGAGGGCGAGGAATCGAGCGGATCGCCGCCGGCGAGCTGTCCGCACGGGTTCGCCCAAAATCGCCTCTGTTCACTGAAGGAGGGGAACGAGGGAGAGGGTCGGGGGCGGTTGCTTTGACCATGCCTTATAGGATTTCCATGTTTTACTATATATTGCTGCGAATCAAAGACCCAGTTTCACAATTTTTTTGTGGTTTTACAATTCTCTACTTTAAACATGCAATCCTATCCTATTTTTGTGTTTTCCATGTTCCTGCCTTTTTGGAATCCCGCAAATCAAAGAGACCCGTAATGTGCGGTCTCACATATTGTAATATATTTTTTTGACATATTGTGTTATTCACCTAATTACAATCTACTGATGAGAATGTTGAAGAACACAATTTCAGCTCAGATGACAGACAATCATCATAACGACGAAGTGAAGGTAGTGATGTGTGTCACATAAAACCAAATTTCTTCAAAATACAGTCAATGTATTGATCTGCGTACCAAATATTTTGCTAATTCATGCGTGTCACAAATCTTTGCCCACCGCTAAGATATCTAGCAGTTTCTGTTTTTCAAGCTATCAAATTTTTAAATATGTTTTTAGGGATATTGTTCAGGATCTTAGGAGTGTGGCTGATCGTATGCAATGGGTTCAAATAAACCTGAAACTTCTTTTGATGCGGTTATAAATAAATTCATTTGAGTAACTAGACAAACTTCTCAATCGATGTATTGCTAACATTGCTTTATAGCACGAAACAAGCACAACTCCCAACAGTGATAGGAGGTGACGCGGACAAGTGATCAGGAGATGATACTAATGATGCCATGCGGACAAGACAACTGAACAAGCATAGGAAAAGACAATGACATCTACACATGGGAAAAAGAGGGCCTCCCACATCAAGGAATGCTTACAAGGACAAAGGGAAGGGCACAATGAATTTGAAGATCCAGAAGCAAGGATGCCAATGGTGAATGCTTGGTCTGTTTCATTTGTGGCTGGAGGGCTTAAGGCCGTTTATTTTGGGCTTCTTGACCATCTTCTAGGTTAGAGGAAAAAAGGCAAAAGAAGGAAGAAATGCTACCCATTTCTTCCCACAACCGCGCTTCTCTCTAGTACAAAATCGGAGCCTAGAGAAGCATGGAGGGACTAGCTTCCGAGCTTCTTGATGAGTGATGATAGTAGAGTTGGGTGGTACCCCAAGCGAAGGCGTGAATCTAGCAAGTAGCAGTTTTTCCTCAGTGAAGAACCAAGGATTAATCGAACCAGTAGGACTTTGAAATCACCAACGAGGTGCCCGTCAACGATCTCTGGCGCTTAACCGTCAACGAACGTGGACCTGCACACACTCAAACAAATACTTTGCCCCCAACGGCAGGAAGGTTGTCAATCTTCCCGATCTGCTGAAAACAAAGCGGTTAAACATATGGTGTGGTGAATGAATTTATGGAAACGGACCAGCGAGCAAGTAAATATGAAAAGCAAGTAAACGGTGTTGTAATCAATGGAAAAATATGGACCGGGGGCCATGGGTTCACTAGTGGTGTCTCTCCAATAAAAAATACTCATATGACGGGTAAACAAGCTGGACAATTGACAAGATTATGACACAAACTTAATCTATCCAAATCAAAGAGTTCATGGTAATATTCATGTAGGCATCACAGTAAATCACAAAGACCGTTGAGTCCAACTGCATCTTTGCCTAAAAAGTCCACCGCGGGATTGCTATCCAGCCTGTCACCCGACGGTATTAAGTTGCAATCAACACACAATTGTATTAAGAACAGTGCATGATGTAAGAAATATTTATGATCACGTAGATATTAAAACCGCTGTTTTACCCTTAGTCACAACAGCACACCCTCGTCCTTAGATGTTTCTGTCACTCGTGCCCAGGCACAAGAGGGGGCATGAACCAACTATCTAGCATAAATACTATCTCTTGGAGATACAAGCAATCACTTGGCCAAACTAACTACGCACATCGGAGAGCATGCAAGAACATAAATCAATATATAAGAACCATGCACAATCTGATCATAACTTCATAATCCATCGGATCCCAGCAAACACATCATATAGCATTACAATAGTCGATCTTGATCATGTTAGGCAGCTCACAAGATCATAAACATGAAATACAAGGGAGAGAGACAAACATCTAGCTACTGCCACAGACCCGTAGTCCAAGGTGGAACTACTCACGCATCATCCCGACAGAAGGCATGGCGATGTAGAGCCCTCCGTGATCGATCTCCCCTCCGACAGGGTGCCGGGAATAGCTTCAGAATCTCCCCAAATTAGGTTTCGAGATGGCGGTGGCTTTGGGTGGAGTTCATGGAAAATAATCACTGCTCCATCAAAATTAGGAAAATTAGGAATTTATAGGCGTCGAGGGGGGCTGAGGGGACCCGCCAGGACCAGGGGCGGGTCCTGGCCATTGGTCAAGGTGGGGCCGCGGCCAGGGGTCGCCCCTGGCCCCTGGGTGACCTCTCCAGGTCCCCTTTGGTCCAGGTCTTCCTTCTGACGAATTAAAATTCTCCGTAAAATTTCGTCCAATTCCAAGAATATTTCCCGAAGTAGAATTTCTGAAATAGAAAATAGCAAAAACAGGAAACTGGCACTGGACATCTTATCATAGGTTAGTCCAATAAAATTCCTAAAAATGATAGAATAAGATAATAAAACATGTGACAATGGCACAAAACAAGCATTGATCAATCAAAAATTATAGATACGTTTGACACTATCACTTCTCTAGAAAAAATCAAGGGGTATATCAATATACCACTCCGTCGGTACTAATTACCAGAAGAATGCGATACAACAAAAATGGTTGGGCAATAAATTTCCCCTCTCCCTTCGCACTCACCTGATATGTGTGCCCGGTTTGGTTCATCTGGACCCCGAACATGGACCCCACCAAGCCCACGATGTCCCTGCCTCCCCCACAGGGGCTTCACGGTCTTTACACAACGTAACATCAAATGTAAGCTCGAATTTTTTAAGTTTGAAAGAAAAGGGAAGGAAATTTTGTTCGATCTTCTTTCCACCAAAATGTGTAAGAGAATCTCTAGCAGGTCCTGAAAAACCATCCCATTACTTATAATTCTGTCTGATATGCGGTTTTGGGCCACTTCGGTGGCCCAAAGAGAAACCACATCTCGCCCAACCCAGAAATTTTGGAGGGGGGGGGGGGGGGGTGAGGGGGAGGGGACCCAAAATCGGCCTGCAATTCTGTTATATCAAGGGGACTGTGTCCGCTTTAGGACACCTCCGTCGCATCCTCGGCTCCTCCGCCACATCCTCTCGTCCTCTAGCAAGAATCTATGCTCCTCTCCTCTCCTCCGACGAGATCTTTCTAAGATCTCATAAGAAAATGGGGTTGTAGTATATGAGAAAGATGGCATGGGAATGTCTGGTTCATTTGATTCTGAATGCACCGAATTTTTTAACAATTTGTGAGCAAGGCACCAAATTTAGTATGTACACCGGCTGCCATAACCTAGACATACTGGAAAAAGTTTGTAGTAGGAAGTGCAAAATGACGCATTGTTTTCAGCCCATGATAACTAATTCGGCCGCGACAAGTTTGCAACGGAGCCAACACACCACCATGTCACAACACGGATTTTCCACTACTAGGTTGGCCCTCCCTTGTTATCCGAGTCGTTGATTTCTTCGTGATTTGAAAAAGGTCTACTAGTCATCCACACGAATGCATTTACATTGTCACCCCTAGAAACTGGCAAATCAACCCACACTGCACTATAGAGGGGAGAGGATAATCGGCCGACCCCCTTCTTCACTTGTCCCTACTGCTGGCGGCACTTCGGCCGTCAGCCCCATCTCGTGCAGATCTTCAGTGTTCCACGGTCACCGCCAACAAGTCTTCTCCGAGGCA